>WOXC01008644.1:0-275302 GCA_011680675.1 Gymnobelideus leadbeateri | reverse complement strand
TGGGAACAGAATGGGGGAAGAAAGAGTACCAGTTCCATTTTTAGCTCCAATAAAGCCTTCTGCAAAAGAAGAAAGACACAAGGGACCCACCCCAGGTAGAACATGTGCTCAGGCTTGGGGCTAAAGAGAGAACAAACAAGCTATCCTCTCCCACGTGACTCTCCAGAAAGCCCCGTCCCAGTCCTAGGCTTCAAAGCTAGCAAGAAGAGGGGGCCTGAGGAGCAGATTGTCCATTTAGTGTATCCAAAGACTTCTGGCTCAGCAAGCAATTAAAAGACTTTTCATCATTACATGGTACAATGCCTTGATTCATAATGGCTGACAGGAAACAGTGTACATATGCTCCCTGAAGTGGGGCGAGTGGAGAGGAGAGAAGAAGTTAATGTACTTGACTAGAATGCTGATTGAGCATGCCCTAAGTGGGATCAGGTGCCACTAGGGGACATTACACATTTATCATCTCATTTGATCTTCATGACAACTCTGTTGATTCTACAGATGTGCAAAGGCAGCTGACAGATTGATACAGAAAATTTACAAAGGGAGAGAGAAACACTTAAAAAGCTCAGCATCTGGGACTAGATAGTGTAGGAGCAAATAGTATTAAACACTTCAGTAACCATGAAAGTATCACTTTTTTTTAACAGCACAGTAAAATTGATACTAACAATGATCTTGCCTTTAAAAAGAGGCTAGATCTAGGGGTGGCTAGGTGGCGCAGTGAGTAAGAGCACCGGCCTCAGAGTTGGGATGACCTGAGATCGAATTTGGCCTCAGAAAATGAGCACACACACAAATAATGACTAGCCGTGTAACCTTGAGCAAGTTACTTAACCCCAATTGCTCTAAAAAAAAAAAGAGGCTAGATTATATTCATCTACTCTAATAAGAAATATAGTTTCAGGAAAATTTCTATTTTAAGTGGGTTTTTTTTTATTAGTACTTCAAGAGGTACACCTTATCTGGAAAATCCACATATGTAGAAAAACATTCCCAAATGTGGTCAGTTAAATGAGAACTTCTTGTATTTTGCAATTAAAAAAACTTTTTAGAAACCACTTCTATACTTGTAGATCTAAGACCATGAATTGTAAGGCATTTTGGCACATAAAGGCTAGTTAATGTTCCTTTCTTATAACACTTTATCCTGACATAAAATTTCTGATTTTCTTTTTGGAAGGAAATCAGATTCTGGGTATTGAGCAACTGATAAAGAGGTATCCCCAGTGAGATCCCGCTAGATTCACTACCTCCCATGCAGTGAAACCTTTCTCCTCTATTGGTTTTCCCTCTGCAGATCCCCATGGCTGGATTTTTTTTTCTTTTCTGCCCCACATCCTCTCCCATCTTTTCTTCAGCCCCAAATCTATCTTTCCTGTTTATATTCTTTAGATTATTTTTTCTACTTCTCAATCAGACTCTTTTTCTTTTGAGTGTCCATGAGTGAAGAGAGCAAGTAAGAGATGAAAGAACAATTGGGTAGATGGCTACCTAAATTAGGTCTGCAATAGACAGTGAAGGAAAGATAGATTGAGGGTGAGTCAAATAGGAAAATACTTACTAAGCACAAGGTACGTTTGTAAGAGTGGCAAGGAAAATGTCCTATGCCTTCAAGATAACTTATAAAGGAAGACGAGATGTAATATACTTAGAAAACTAGAAAATTATGTACAAGACAGTGTTTAGTCAAGAAATAAGCATTAAATACCTTCTAGGAGCCCTGCACTACATTAGGTGCTAAAGAGGATATGAAAGTATTGGTTCCTGACCTTATGCTTATAGCTCAACTGTGGAGAGAGTGCTAAAAGCATACAACACAGTTAAGGAACATGTAAATGCTTAGGGGCAGCCAGCCAGGTGGCACAATACATAGAGTGCTGGGGCCTGGAGTCAGGAAGGCTCATCTTCCTGAATTCAAATCTGACCTTAAGACACTTACTAGCTGTGTGACCCTAGACAAGTCACTTTACCCTTTTTGGTCTCAGTTTCCTCATCTGTAAAATGAGCTGGAGAAGGAAATGGCAAACCACTCCAGTATCTTTGCCAAGAAAATCCCAAAAGAGGTCAAGAAGAGTCTAAAATGACCGAACAAGTTCTGCTCTTATCCCTCCTTCCATTTTAGCAGTTAGGGCTATGAGAGACAGGTGAGAAAGGGCATCTCCTATCAGGAGAATTACCTAGACACTGGTAGATGATTATAATAAGAATCTGAAACAGGTGAAACAGATGGATATAGTGAACCTCAAAGTAGAAATGTTTACTGATAGTGGCAAAGGAACTGTCTGGAAGTAGTAATGAAGAGCAAGAAGTATGCCTCTCTCTGGTCCAATGTGTCCAGGTGGCATAAGATATGTGGCCTCTACTGGAGATGGTGGCAAACAGTGCTTTCTGGAGAAAGGCAGGTGGGAGTTGAGTAAATCAATCAAATCACTCCAATCCTATCCATTTAAAGTAAGGGTCAATATGCTAACCCCAATCCTGTTTTCAGGTGAAAATAACTCTAGACTTTTCACTATATTGAACAAAGCTTCTACACCACTTTGAATCAAAGATGCCCCAAGTAGGTGAGATAGGATGTTCCCATAACCCTTAGGAGTGTATATGAAAGGAGGACCTAGTTCAGAGCAGAGGAGTAACTTTGAGGGTCCAGCAGCTGAGAGAAAGGAGTAGGGATATCCAGAGTGAGTCAGAAAAAATTGGCAGCCCAAGGGCAACAAAAAAGAAAATTGAATTGAGGTTTAGAAAGGAGAGAAAGGAAGGGCAATTGACCCAATAGTCAACAAAGTCCTATCAAAAGCTTCCATCATGCCCACTTCTTCAAGGACTGAGAGAGGTTCTGTGAAATGTCTGCTTTACCCCCCAATTTCCCTTCCTTGTGTTGTTATTGAGTCATTTTTCTTTTTGGGGTCTTTTTCAGGAGGTGATCGGTGGATTCTTTCAACCTCTATTTTGCCCTCTGGATCTAAAACATCAGGGCAGTTTTCCTTGAGAATTTCTTGAAGGGTGATTTCTAGGTTCTTTCTTTGATCATGGCTTTCAGGTAGTCCCAATAATTTTTAAATTGTCTCTCCTGGATCTATTTTCCAGGTCAGTGGTTTTTCCCATGAGATATTTCACATTGCCTTCTAATCTTTCATTTGTTTGTGTCTGCTTAACAGCATCTTGATTTCTCATAAAGTCATTAGCTTCCATTTGCTCCAGTCTAACTCTGAAGGAATGAATCTCCTCAGTGAACTTTTGAGATTCTTTTCCATCTGGCAAATTCGACTTTTTAAGGCATTCTTCTCCTCATTGCCCTTTTGGGCCTCCTTTGCCATTTGAGTTAGTCTATTTTTTAAGGTGTTGTTTTCCTCAGTCAGGCTGTTGACCCTCATTTCATACTTTTCCTGCATCCTTCTCATTTCTCTTTCCAATTTTTCCTCCACTTCTCTTATTTGATTTTTAAAGTCCTTGTTAAGGTCCTCTATGGCCTGCAACCCGCTCATGTTTTCCCCTGGGGCTTTTGGAGCAGGACTTCTGACCTCACAGTCCTTTTCCTGCTCTATGCCCCCAAAATAGGAGTCTAGGGTTGCATTTTTCTGTTTCCTTTGCCTTGGCATGTTGCCACTTAATTGCTTGACTTTTGGGCTTGTTGCCACACTATGGCTTTAAGGCCAGCTAGAGGAATTTTCGTCCTGAACGTGTGGGGGGCAACTTCTGTTTCTGGCAAGCTGTAAACCCACCCACGACTTCCACCCTAGATCACAATCCAGCTCCAGGGAGGTTAAAGCTAGAGTGATTATCCCCCAAGACTGATCGCTGGATCTCCCTACAAATTTGTAGGCTGGGAGCGGGAGCTGCCTCTGAAAACTACAAAATGGCATTTGTCCTCAGCGGCTTCTAGCCTCCAGGGGAGGGAGCCGACGCATTCCCTAATACCAGTCCCAAAGTCCATAGGACACTAACCTCTTACTTTGTCCTAGGCAAGTCTATGTTGATAATTCTGGAGTCGCTGCAGCTCCTGGTGTTCTGGGGTTCCTCCAGCTGGCTGCTGGCCCTGCCGCCCTGGGGTTAAAACCTCGGCTCAAGCGGACCTGGGCTCGGCTCGGCTGGGCTCCTGCGCTCTGCGCGCTGCACGCTGCCAGGTCCCAGACCGCTGCACTGGTCCTTCCTGCAGGGCTGCTGGGCTGTCCTCAGCGGGAGGTTAGCTTCTCTGTGTCGTTCTGTGGGTGCTGGGGCTCCAGAAGTTGTTCAGAGTCCCCTTTTACATCGTTTGGGGGGAATCTGGGGGCAGAGTGGCTTGGATGAGCTGTTTCTACTCCGCCATCTTGGCTCCGCCCCCTATTGAGTCATTTTTCAATCATGTCTGATTCTTCATGACCCCATTTGGAGTTTTCTTGGCAAAGATACTGCAGTAGTTTGCCATTTCCATATCCAGTTCATTTTACAGATGAGGAAAGTGAGGCAAACAGGGTGAAGTGACTTGCCCAGAGTCACACAGCTACTAAGTGTCTGAGGCCAGATTTGAAATCATGAAGACGAGTCTTCCTGCCTCTTGACAGGCTACTATATATTTACATTCTGCTGCTGTGTTTTTTTTTCCTTTTAAAGCAATTGGGGTTAAATGACCTGCTCAAGGTTACACGGCCAGTCATTTTTTATGTGTGCGTGCTCATTTTTTGAGGCTGGATCTGATCTCGGGTCATTCCAACTCTGACACTGCTCCACCTAGCCACCCCTATTCTGCTGCTTCTTAACCCAATTGTTTCCAATAACTTGAATTTTGCCTCAATCACAAAAAAGTCAGGGATTAGTTAGCTGGAGACAGATATAAATGTAAATTAAGGCAGAGAGCCAAACCACTGCCTAGGAATTTTCCTAACTGGAGGCTTGGAGTGTTTGTAATTGTACTCCTGACTTCTAGTTTAATAGAAATACCCAAAAGCCACAAATAAGGGGACCATTGAGACCTGAAAGGCAATTATACTGTCCCTAGGTTTATAATGAGTTAATTATTGCAACAAGGTATTACACAGGTTTCTGTTAGTGCAAAAGAATGGAAAGAGTCTTGTTAATTCTATTCCCACCACATCTGTCACATCTGTCTCCTTCTCTCTCTCTATACAGCCACTACCTTGGCTCATGCCATGTTCACTTCTTTTCTGAATTATTGCAACAGATTCCTAATTTGTCTCCATCTTTCTAGTCTCTCCAGTCCCCAATCCTTCCTTTACATAGCTTCTAAAGTAATATTCCTAAAACACAGTTTCAATCTTGCCATGTCCCTGTTTCAAATATCTTCTATGGTTCTTTATTCACTCTAGAAAAAGTACAAGCTCCTCAACCCATCAATTAATGTCTCCTAAAATCTGGCTCTCACCTGCACTTTCAGAAGTATTTTTACATTACTGTGCATTACACTCAAATAAAACTACCAGCTGTTCCCTGAATCGAACATCCCATTTCCCATCTCCATGCTTTTTTTTAGAGATTGTCCTAGATGCTTGGAATAAATCTCTGTTCAGGTGCCATCTCCTATAGGAAATCTTTTCTTATATCCTTTTCGCTGCCTCTGCCCCCTGCCTTGCCCAAGTTTAACACTCAATGTCTCCCAAAATTACTATATGTGTGTGTGTGTGTGTATGTGGTATGTATGTTATATACACACATATAACAATACAAATATGCATGTATATATGAATTGTGTATGTATACACACACTATATGTGTGCATATTTATGTATACATTCATGTATAGTTATGTATATATGTATATACATGCATATATGTGTATATACACATACATGCATTGTGTATGCATGCACACAAACACATACTGCAAACAGGGATGTGCACGTAAATGTCAAACAGTTTTCCAGAAAAAAAATTGTAACCAAATACACACTTTTAAAGTTAATTTGCATTATTATGAACATTTGCTCTATCATTTTATTGAGTCTAAACAATTTTTGGAACTCAAACCCTTATGTCTAACATTTGCTGATTTCTAGGCATAAGTGCTCAGACTAAATACATGACAATCCACTCTTCTGAGCCAGTAGTTGCTGGCTCAAGCACACCACTATTTCCTTACCTTCCCCCAAAGAATGAAAGCTCTTTGAGGAGTGGAAACCAGAGTGATTTCATGTTTGTCTTTGTATTCCTAGGCCTAATAAATTGGCTTGCACACAATACATGGTAAAACAACAACAGGGGCGGCTAGGTGGCGCAGCGAGTAGAGCGCTGGCCCTGGAGTCAGAAGGACCTGAGTTCGGATCCGGCCTCAGACACTTAACACACACAAACAAAAAAACCTAGCTGTGTGACCTTGGGCAAGTTACTTAACCCCAATTGCCCTCCAAAAAAAAAAATGCAAAAAAAAACAACAACAGGTGTTTGTATAGTTCTTTAAGGTTTACAAAGTGCTGTATAATATTATCTCATTTGATCCTCATAACAACTTTGGGAGAGAAGTGCTCTCATTAGTCGCATTTTACAGATGATGAAAGTGAAGCACAGAGTTTAAGTTGACCCAAATCTTCCTGGCAATAGGACCAGTGGTCTATCCACTGCATCACCTAACCACCATTGAATAAGTCAATGAACCCATTTCTTTTCCCTGATGAAAATGATGAGCACTTTCAAAACATTTGATTGGAATGGAGCAACTGAACAATGGCAATTATATGTTGGTGGGCAACATGTGCAAAGCAAATGTTTATTAAGCTCTTATTGTATGCCATTTACTATACTTAGGAATGAAAAGACATAAGGATGAAAAGTTATATAATCCCTGCCTTCAAAGAACTTACAACCTACTATATATTTAGAATTGCAAAAACACAAACACACAAAGTGTGTATTTTTAGATCTCCCTCAAACTATTCAAAACTGTTCTTGTTCTGGGCAAATACAGGTAAGAACTCATTTTGAAAGCTACTACAGACAAGTAGGGGCAGGACGGTAGAATACAGGTAGCAATCCAGTTGAAGTCTCCCAATATTCCCCTGCAAACAGCTTTAAAATAACTCCTCAAATCAAAATTTGGAGGATCAGAGCCAACAAAAGTTCAGGATAAGATGTTTTTCTAGCCAAGAGAATTTATTAGGTCAGAAAAAAGGTCTGTGACACTCAAGTGGGTGCTGGTCCAAAGTGCACACAGCAGCAACAGCTGTGGACTTAGGAGGTGGTTGCAATAGCAGCAGTAGCATTAGCATTGGGAGCTCACAGCCCAAAGATAGTAAAAGAGAGGAGGCAGACAACTGACCAGAAAAAAATTACAGGGGACC
The DNA here is from genome assembly GCA_011680675.1 of Gymnobelideus leadbeateri. Lineage (NCBI taxonomy): Eukaryota > Metazoa > Chordata > Mammalia > Diprotodontia > Petauridae > Gymnobelideus > Gymnobelideus leadbeateri. The sequence continues at coordinate 268,034 of WOXC01008644.1, read as the reverse complement.
CATTACTGGCACTGGGTGCAGTTGGCACTGATTGGCAACTCTATTGCCCATATGCAGTTCTGTATTGCAGTTCCAGGATGAAGAGGAGTGCTTGTGGTCAGTCACAAGGGAGTAGGGGACCTAGTAACAGTTCCAGGGCCAAAAGAAGAACTAGCACTTGCAGCTGCAGGGAAGCAGGGGCCCTTCCTGGGTAAAGACCAGAGTGTAGACCAGAAAAGCAGTGACCACACCTCTCTCTGTATCATACCACCTTGGAAGCACCAAAAACTTGTAGACTGCCAGAAGTAGCTCTGAAAACAGTAGCATAAAAGAGCCTGAAGCTTGGTCCAGTGCCACCCCACCCACAGGTGAAGAGAACCCAACATTAACATAAAATTCAAAGTCAAGAAAGTCAAGAAATAAGCAAAACAACAAAAAGAACTTGACCATAAAAGGCTACTATGGTGGCAAAGGAGACTAAGAGATAAACTCAGAAGAATACAACAATGTGAAAACAGCTACAAGCAAAGCCTCAAAGGAAAATTCTATTTGAACCCAAGCCCAGCAAGAATTCCTGGAAAAGTTAAAGCAAGAGATAACAGTGGTAGAGGAACTATTGGGAAAAGAAATGAGAGTGATGCAAAAAAAATTATGAATAGATAATTAAAAAGAGTCACAAAAATTCTCTGAAGAAAAGAACCCCTTAAAAAGCAGAATAGGCCAAATGGAAAAAAGAGGTTCAAAAATTCACTGAAGAAATTTCCTTAAAAATTAGAGTTGAGGAAGTGGTCATGAGAAAGCAGACCTGAGGAAGTCTCCATGAGACATCAAGAAAAAATAAAACAAAGTTAAAAGAATGAAAAAATTAGAAGAAAATGTGAAATATCTCATCAGAAAACAACTGCCCAGAAAATATATGGAGTAGAGATAATTTAAGAATTATTAGACTCCCTGAAAACTATGATAAAAAAGAGCTTAGACATCATATGTCAAAAATTTATAAAAGAAAATACCTTAATATCTTAGATCCAAAGGGTAAAATAGACATTGAAAGAATTCCTTAATCACCTCCAAAAAAGAGACCCCAAAATGAAAACTACCAGGAATATGATAGCCAAACTTCAGAGCTCCCAGATCAAGGAGAAAAATATTGTAAACATCCAGGAAAAAAAAAACAAACAATTCAAATATGATGGTGCCACAGTCAGGTTCACACAAGATTTAGCAGCTTCTACATTAAATTAGTGGAGGGCTTGGAATATGATGTCTTCTAGAAGGCAGGCAAAGGAGGTAGGATTACAACCAAGAATAACCTACCCAGCAAAACTAAGCATAACCCTTTAGAGGTAAAAATTGATTTAATGAAATAAAGGAGTTTCAAGCAATTTTGATGAAAAGGCCAGAGTTCAACAGAAAATTTGACATTCAAGCACAAGTCTCAAAAGAGCCATGGAAACGTAAACACGACTGTATTCTCTCTAAACTTTGGGTTCTCCTCAGCACTTATTATAGTGTTCTGCATCTTCTAGGTGTTTAACAAATGTTTATTGAATGCTCTCATCATTAGCCAGAGTTCACAGTTAAAGGGACATTGTCTCTCTAGAGTCTGGTGCTTTTCTCAAATGGATGCCATGAACTTTGAACATCTTATTTCCTAGATGCAGTCTTTCAAATATGCCCAGGTTGGGGGTATTTCTGATTTTTCTGAGTAATGTGCATCCCAAAGGGGATATCTGTGCCTAAATTATTAGAATAGTCTTCTAACTGGCTTTATTTTTTAAAAAGTATTTAATAAGTATCCACTTACTATGTAGGTAGGTAAGAGGCTGGAGTAGGAGTCCAAGCTCTTAGTCTCAGCTGAGTTTAACCTTCAGGTACTGATGAGCAAAAGTGAGTCAGAGAAATAAGAATGAGAGAGAATGTTAAATAGGAGTAGGGTCAGGGACACTAAAATATTCCATAAACATGAATCCTCTTACTTTTTCATTTATTATTCTTTAGTGGTGAACTGCCTCCATGTAATGGTGAATACACCAAGGAAAACAATATCAAACAAGATTTTTATTCATAAAAGTGAAATCCATTACAGAAGACTAATGTTCCCCAGCAGCCATTTGAGAGGTAGCTTTTGAATACAAATGGTCTCAGTCAGTCATTACTTTCTTTACCTTCTTCTAAAGAGGATTTTATAGCCATGCCAAGTGGCATGTGTAGGGACAGGGATGGGACTAGATCTATGATTTCATTTATTTGGGAGGTTCCTGGTGAACAGCTTCCTCTTCTAATGCCAGCCAGCACCTCGGCAATTTACAGTATTAGACTGTAAGAGTTCTTAACAATTTTTGCTTCATGAACCCCTTTGGCAGTCTGGTGAAGCATAGAGATCACTTTTCAGAATGATAATTTTAGATTTAACAGTTTTCTTAACTGTAAAATGGGGAATAATAGCAGCATCTGTCTTGTAGGATTATTGTGAAGAGCAGACGAGATAACATTTGTAAAGCACTTATTAGAGTCTGGTACATAGTAGGCACTCTTTAAATGCTTATTCCCTTTTCCTTCTCTTCCCCTTTTAAATGCATAAGATAAAATATATAGGATTACAAAGGAAACCAAGGTATTATAATATGGCTATTTAAATTTTTTCTTTTTTAATTTCACAGACACCATCCACATCAAAAGCTCCTAAGAGAGTTGCTTGAAGCACTGAGAGGTCATGACTTTCCTAGGGTCATACAGTTAATATATGTTCGAGTTGGGTCTTGAATTCAGGCCTCTCTGACTTTGAGGATAGTTCTCCATCCACTCTGCCATATTGCCTCAGCATGGCACGTAGATATCACCAGGAAACAGACTAATGTGGGATGGAAAAGAAGGAAGGCAGAGGTAGCATGCTTTTGTTCCCCTATGTCTAGTCTAGGCAGGTATTCCAAATATATCTATATTCTAATATTGAAATTAATGAATATTATCATAAATAAATATTCTAAAGTCCTTACCAGCTGAATGATCCATGACTACTCCTGTTATAAATGCAAATGGCCCTGACAGTCTTAGAAGGATGCTTTACCTGCTCAGCAAACAGGAATTGCTAGTTGATGGTCTAGACAGAACCTCATACTGACAAACCTCTCAGTCTGCCCTGCTGGGTGCTCCCTTGAACAGCCCCGCTTCTCCATGGGGAGCCATGTCTGGTTGGCTGGCCTTACCTCTCTTCACCTATCATGATGACATTCAGGGATGGCAGGTGGAAATGGGTCTATCTATATGAGTAAGCAGAAAGCTAAATATTAAAAAGCCCCAGAGAGCAATATGCACCAAGAGGCTCAGGAGATGATACATTCTTGGGAAGAAAAACTGCAAGTACTTCTTAAAAGTACATTTAATGCTAACTTCTTTCCTCCCCTGTTATTTTATTTAAAAAAAATATATATATATATATATATATTTGAAAGCAATTGGGGTTAAGTAACTTGCTCAAGGTTACACGGCTAGTCATTATTTATGCGTGGGTGCTCATTTTCTGAGGCCGGATCTGATCTCGGGTCATCCCAACTCCGAGGCCGGGGCTCTTACTCACTGCGCCACCTAGCCGCCCCTTTAGGGCAATTGGGGTTAAGTAACTTGCCCAAGGTCACACGGCTAGGTTTTTGTTTGTATGGATTAAGTGTCGGAGGCCGGCTCCGAACTCAGGTCCTTCTGATTCCAGGGCCGGCGCTCTATTCACTGCGCCACCTAGCCGCCCCCAAAATATATTTTTTTAATTTGTAGTTTTAATCTTAAACCTTTAGGATAGGCAAAAGAAAAGGCAAAATTATCATCACTTGTAGATGATATGATGTTTGTTTACGGAATCCTAGAAAATCAATACAAAAATTAATTGGAAAAATTAATAACTTCAGTAAAAATGTCAGGATGTAACAAATTCATAAAACTCTAATAAAACCTAGCAAGAAGAGATAGATAACTAAATTCTACTGCATGTGACTATCAAATGTACAAAAAAAATTATAGAGTTGACCTATAAAGACATATTTATGACTTATGTGAATACAACTTCAATATATTCATTACAGAAATAAGAAATAATTAGAAAGTATTACTATTATTAATTAGAAATAATTAGAAAAGTATTCACTGCTCATATTTGGTCTACACAAATATAATAAAAGTTATACTTATTTTACATATTCAGTGTCCTGCTAATCAAACCACCAATGGGCAATTTTATAGAATTGGATAAAATAATAAGAAAATTCACTTGAAGGAACCAAAGTTCAAAGGTCTCAAAGGAAAATCATGAAAAAAATGGGAATAAAGAGGGATTAGTTTATCGGACATGGAATTATACCACAAATTAGCAATTATCAGAACTATTTGGTTCTGATTAAAAAATAGAAAGTTTTATTGCTGTAACAGATAATAATAGTGCTTCAAGGTTTGCAAAGTGCTTTACAAGTAATATCTCACTTGATCCTCACAAAAACTCTGTGAGGTAAATGTTATTAATATTCCCATTTTATAGATGAAGAACCTGAGGCTAAAGGAAGTTCAGTGACTTTCCTGGGGTCTCGTTGAAAATAAATTTCTGGGTCAGAAGTTAAAGTCAGGCTTTCCTGAATCTGAGTCTAACACTCTATCAACTATAAAATCTAACTGCCTAGACCAGCTAACCAAGACTTAGGAATAATTTAATATTGCCTAGTATTCAATATAGTAGAGTCATATATTACATGGCTATTAGGTTCTAAAATCTCCACAGTAATATATATATGTATATATATGCATTTATATATGTGTACAGATATATACACATGTAAAATAAATACAAAGTAATTTTTCAGGGAGGGGTTACTAAGAGGTAGGAAATCAGGAAAGTCTCTGTTAGGATGGGGCACCTGGAATTTAAACTTGAAAGGCTCTAAAAGTGGGAGGCAAAGAGGGGGAAAATTCCCAGCACCAGGGACAACCCAGAGGTAAGAGATAAAATATCAAATAGGTAAGGTTAGCTGGGATGGAAAGGAAGTGAGTAGGAATGATACATGATCAACCAGGGAGGATAGGCTCGGATCTGGTTGTTAAGGATTTCAAATACTAGCGCAAAACCAAATCAGAATTGTTTTGCTTAAATATTTATTCAGTGATGTCTGACTCTCCATGACCCGATTGACTATAGGATATCAATAATATCCATGAGATTTTCTTGGCAAAGATACTGAAGTGGTTTGCCCTTTCCTTCACCAGTGAATTAAGGCAAATAGAGGTTATTTGCCCAGGGTCACACATCTAGTAAGTGTCAGAGGCAGGATTTGAACTCAAGTCTTCCTGACTCAAGGCCCAATGCTCTATCCAACCAAGTCATCTAGTTACATACTTAAATATGTGGCTTTGTCTGAGAGAGGGAGAGAGAGAGAGAGAGAGAGAGAGAGAGAGAGAGAGAGAGAGAGAGTGTGTGTTTTAGTGGGAGGGGGAAGCATTGGAAAATGATAGTGATTTTTGTGAAGCATCAGAAAAAAAATTTTTAGGAGAATAAAATCTTGAATCTTGCCTTCTAATGGGGTCAAAGTCCATAAAATCCTTCTGCTGTCGATTGTTTATTGCCTAAGAACAAATTGTCCATGATGCACCTTCTCTAAGCAATATATAAGCACTTCCCTTTCATGCCAAGAGTCACTGACAATGTCTTCTCAGCTTCTTGGGGCTACCCTTCCTTTGCCTACCTCATTTACAAGTGGAAGGGCAAGGGGTCCTAGGGGTGGTAGAGGTGAGAACAGGTGACTGGATGATGGATTTTCCTTATTCAGTAAGCACTTATGAAGCATCTACTATGTACAAAATATTGTCTTAGATGCTATGGAAATTAAAAGTTATTACATTCTGCTTTCATCTAAAAATAGCAATAATAATTATTAGTCCAAAGGATTATTATGCAAATCAAGTGAAATGATTTTTGTGGAAATGCTTTGTAATTCACAAAGTGCTACACAAATATAATTTGTATGAATATTCTAATAATTCATATAATTATTCTAATACCTGATATTATTATTTTAGAATTAACTACTAGTTTGAATTATCTGAGCAAATACTTGAAACCAACAATGAATAGTTATCTGTACATGCTTTTCACTTGTAGGTACCACTAGTTAATATTAACTTATACACACCCAAAATGAGGACTAGTGTAAAGAGCATCAGGTTTTGGAGTCAGGAATCTTGGATCCAAATTCTGAATCTGGTACTTACTGACTGTGTGTCTTTGAGCAAGTCAGCGGCTTACATGTTGTGAGAGCCCAATGATTTTTTAACTCATTGCTTTGTTTGACTTGATGCAGGAAGCACTAGCAGAAGAGAAACTTCAAGAGGTGAAGAAACGTTTCCTGGCTGCCTGTGGCATCTCTGAAGATGGCCACCTGCAAATACAAGAGGTACCTTCCAGACCTTGTGCGTGTGAGTGTGAGTGTTTGCATGTGTGTATGGATAAGCATGTGTATGCAACATGTATGTGTGTGTTTAGAGGTGTGTCTGTGTGTAGGAGGTGCAGTGGATAAACCACTGGAACTAGAGGCAGGAAGATTCAGCTTCTTAAGTTCAAATCTGGCCTCAGACACTTACTAGCTGTGTGAGCTTATGCAAGTCACTTAACCCTTTTGTATCAGTTTTCTCATCTGTATAATGAATTGTAGAGGGAAATGGCAAACTCCTCCAGTATGTTTGCCAAGAAATCCCCAAATGGAGTCACAAAGAGCCAGGCACAACTGAAATAATTGAACAAGCACATATGTGTACATGTGCATACATATGTGAGTGTGCTGTATGTGTGTGGGTGTCTGTATGTGTGTGAGTATTTCTGTGTATGTAATAATTTTCTCCTAAAAAAAGAAGAAACATGGAGACCTGATTTTTCCTCTTGGCTCTGGATATGAGCTATCAGTAGTAATGACACAAGAAAAAGCACTGGATCTAAAGTCAAGAGACTTAAGTTCTGTCTGTCTCCATCATTAGTCAAACATATAAACTTGGGCTATTTAATTCCACAAGCATTTAAGTATTTGTCAGACGCTGTGCCCAGTGATAGGGATATAACGACGAACGGAAATAGACCCTGCCCTCAAGGAGCTTACACACTAGAGGGGGCAATATTCACACAGAAGGGTAAAGGCAGGGAAGGGAATAACCATTTATTAACTATCTGCTCTATGTCGGGCTGCTTTACAAATACAGTCTCATTAGATCTTCACAACAACCTAAGAGGTAGGTGCTATTATTACCCCCATTTTATAGTTGAGAAAACTGAGGCACACAAAGGTTAAGTGACTTGCCAAGGGACACATAGCTAACCTGAGGTTGAATTTGAACTCAGATCTTCCTGACCCAGCACTCTATCCACTGTGCCACCTAGCAGCAACACAAAAAAGTAAAATATCTACAAAGGTGAATGATTTTACTTTTATGGGGTCCTACTTTCCTCATCTGTAAAACAAAACAGTTGGACAAAATTATTTCTGAAGCTGCAATGTGGCAGCTGTGCCGTGGCTCCTCAGTGGCTTCTCGCCCCCAGGGGAAGAAGCTTGATGCGCTCCCAAATACTGATCCCAAAGTCCATAGGGCACTGACCTCTCACTTTGTCCTAGGCATCTATGTGTTGATAATTCTGGAAATGCCACAGCTGCTAGTGTTCTGAGTCCCTCCAGTTGGTGGTTAATCAGGCCCGCCCTGGGGCTAAAATCTCCAACTCACACAGGGCTGGGGTCAACTCCCAGAGCGCTGTGCTGGCCACTCCCTGCCGGGCTGCTAGGCTGTCCTCAACAGGAGGTTAACTTCTCTGTGTCATTTTGTGGGTTCTGGAGCTCCAGAGTTTTTTCAAAGTTCCCATTTATATATATTGGAAGTGGTGTAGGCAGGAGCGCCACAGAAGTGTGGTTGACAAAATTATTTCTGAAATCCCTTCTAGTTAATTTTTTTTTAATTCTAAAGTGAAAAAAAAGACCAAGAAAGAATTCAAAGTTTACATTGAGGAAATTTGTCCCCCTCCACCTATTTAAAGGATCCCTTTTTCCTTTACATACCACTTTCCAGAGGAATTTGTTTTGTTCATGATTTCATGCCACTGGATACTTAGATATACCCAGAGTGAAGTAGGAATCTGGAAACATGGAGACAGGGAAACAACATGGTATTACAATGAAATCAGTGGAGAAGTCATTGGACCACCACCTTTCACCACTACTCTGCAATGAGATGTCAGCCATCTGTCCTGTTACACACCATATTTGTCTACACTGTACCATACAGTTAGTTACAATGTTCTGGTCAGCTTTAAGTTAAACATAACAAAGAACTTTCTTGACAATTAAATACCCAAACAGTGAAGGCTGGAAAAACTAACCCTGAAGATTTTTAAGAACAGGGAAGACAACATCTGTTTTGAAGAGTTAGGTCATCCTGCCTAGGGGCACAAAGCTTGATAAGATAACTTCATTTTTAATTTTAGTACTCACTTAGGGGATAAATAATCCTGTACTTCTAGTCTCCTATAGCACTTAAAACCTGTTCCCTTTCCTGGGAAAACAGTAGCAAAATAGCAAGATAATAACCCTTCTTTTTTAAAAAAGTAGAAATATTGATGGGAAGACTTTTTAAAAAGTCTAATATTCCAAAATGTTGAAGTCAGTCCCTATTCACTCTATTTTTGTACCTATTCTGTGAAATGTTACTGTAACACAGATTCCCCTATATTGCTATCTGGGTGGGTATCTTATCCCTTTAGTAGACTGAGGTCTGGAGTAAGCTTCAGGGACCATGTGAATACAATAGGTTTTCAGTAAGTGTTGTTGGTGTTAACTGGTAATAATGATAATAACTGAGTTATTAATTTATTATTTATAATAGTTATATTATTAATAATTTAGAATTATTATAATAAATATAAGTTCTATAATTATTGTTAATGGTTTATTATATATTAATAATGATTTATAATTAATAATAACTATGAGTCAATTGAAGAGGGGAATGGAGCTAGTATTTGAACTACTTGAAAAAAAGAAATAAAGAGAGAAAAGGTGGTCATGGAAGTATTTTTAAAATGCATAGAAGAAAAGAACAATTAATTCGGAAGGAAACGGACAAGCAGGACAGTTTTGAAAATAGCATAGAATTCATTATATACTTTAAAATATATTTATATAAATTACAATAAAAAGAATTAATTATTAATATATTAATTATAGATTATTAATTTAATAGCTATAATTAATTCATTATTAATAACTATAAGTTAATTCTCAGCATCTTACCTACCATTGAAAAGCCCTTCCCTCTACAACTACAAGAATTCCTAACAAGGAAAGATTTGCAGCTGAGAAGGGATGGGGGTGGGGGCTGAGGTTCCACTTAACCTAATTGCCCCTCACCTCTGAGCTCTAAGGGAAAACATAGTAGTTTCTCTTCACAACCAATTTGGCGGACCCTGAATAACATATTCCAGAATCTGAATTTTTGTTTTTAAAAAGAATGCTGTTGTCATCATGTAACTGGAAGGCCAGGTAGAGGCACCAGGTTTTGCAGCCCCATCCAAATGAGCTAATGTTCATTTCAGATTTGACTTTTTAATTTTTCAATTCAATTAACTACAAAATAAATATTTCCATAAACTAAGTAGAACATAAGAAGGAGAACGTATGAAAATGTGAATTTCTATTACATACAGCTTGGTGGTTTTTTTTTTTTAAGTATGTAATAAATCCTATGTTATTTTCAAAACCGTCCTGCTTATCTGTGTTTCCTTCTGAAATTATTGCTTTTCTCTTCTATGCATTTTATTTTTGCTTTTTGGAGGGGGGGAAGGTAGGGCAGTTGGGGTTAAGTGACTTGCCCAAGGTCACACAGCTAGTTTTGTGTTAAGTGTCTGAGGCCGAATTTGAACTCAGGTCCTCCTGACTCCAGGGCCAGTGCTCTATTCACTCTGCCACCTAGCCACCCCTGTTCTATGCATTTTAAAAATACTTCCATGACTTTACTTTACTTCTTTTTTTTTTAAAGCAATTGGGGTTAAGTAACTTGCTCAAGGTTACACGGCTAGTCATTATTTATGTGTGGGTGCTCATTTTCTGAGGCCGGATTCGATTTCGGGTCATCCCAACTCCGAGGCCAGCGCTCTTACTCACTGCGTCACCTAGCCGCCCCTCTTTTTTTTTTTAAAGTAGCTCAAATACTAGCTCCATTCCCCTCTTTGAATATCTTCCTCAAATTAAAAAAAAGGAAAAATATAACCCTTGTAACAAATAAACCTAGTTGAGAAAAAAAAAAAGAATCACACCTTTGCCATTTCCAAAAGTGTCTTATTCTGTACCCTGAGTCCATCAGTCTCTTGAGTCATGTTTGGTGATTCATTGATCAGAGTTAAGCTTTTCAAAGACATTTAGGAAGGACCAATTTTAGTAGCTCCCTCTTATGGAATGCTTTCAGTTTTGGAAAACACTTTACATAAACTATCTTACCTCTGATACTTGGGCCACTTTGGGAAAATCACTTCACTCCTCTGAGTCTCCATTCCCTCATCTGTAAAATGAAAGAATAGGATTGTAGACTCTGACATTCCATCTGATCTAATGTGATCCCATTATCTCATCTGATCCTTGAAACAATCCTGTGATGTCTATGCTATTAACATTTCTATTTTATAGATTAGAAAAAACTGAGGAGTTTATAAATTAAAATTTTATTAGCATCTTTCCTGTGTCCGTGACCAGAAGTCATTATAATAAAGAGTGGAAAAAAGAAGGAAAACAGTTCAGCAAAACAAATTAACACATTAACCACGTTTGACATTGTTATGTAGTGTTTCAAACCCATAACCACCCACCTCTGAAAAGAAGATAGGGAGGTATGTTCTCATATTTCTTCTTTGGAGCTCTAATGGGAATGGAAATTTGAAGATCTTCCCTGTCCCTTAATAAGCCTAAGAGAATTTGAAGACCTTCCCTGCTTTGAAGATGTACCCTGCCCCCTAACAGGCTGAATGTAATCACATGGAGTCTGTGGTGGGAGGAGTTTGCTGAAGTGCGGAGCACAGCCCACAGTAAGCTGGAAGTCAGAGCAGCTAGATGGTAGGAGATAGGACGCACTCCAGGGAGACAGGCTCATGAGTAAATGTTGGTTTATAGGAATGCTAAAGGATGCTGTGGTTCTCTATGCTGTTATGGCTTATTAATTTCTTTGCTACTATGATGGAATCAGCTTACTGATTTTGGGATTTGGTTTTCTGGTGTCTGAATAAATGTTTTGTTTCTGTCTTTCTATATGGAGAGTCTGTTATATTTTGTGATTGAGCACTATACTGGCATATTTACAGTGGCCCCCAGCACTGTGAATACTGTGTTGGCACCACAGGAGCCAAGTTTGGTCATTATAATTTTATAGCCTTGAGTTTGTTGTTATTCTTTCCACTTAAGCTGACATCTAGATAACCCTGGCTCTAGAATCAGAAAGACCCGAGTTCAAATCTAGCCTCAGACACTAGCTATGTGACCCTGGGTAGGTCATTTGACTTCATTTAATCAGCCTCAGTTTCCTAATCTGTAAAATGGGGGTTATAAAAGCACTCCTAGGGTTATTGTGAGGATAAAATGAGATAAATATTTGCAAAGCACTTTGTGAATCTGAGAGTGCTATATAAATGCCAGCTACTATTGTTATTGGGCAGCTAAGTGGCATTGTAGAGAGAGTGCTGGGCCTGAAATCAGGAAGGCCTGAGTTCAAATCCATTCTCAGACACTTACTAGTATGGGATCCTGGGCAAGTCACTTAACCATGTTTGCCTCAGTTTCCTCATCTGTAAAATCAGCTGGAGAAGGAAATGGTAAACCATTCCAATAGCTTTGCCAAAAGAATCCCAAATGGGGTCACAGAGAGTTGGACATGACTAAAATGACTCAACAATAACAAAATTATTATTGTTGTTATTGTTATAATCATTGGGCATTGTTTTCCTGGTTCTAGTTGTTTCACTTTGCATATTTTCACATAAATCTTCCCATGCCTCTTTGTAATCTTCATACCAATGATTTCTTACAATGTGATTATATTATATTCACATACCCACAATTTATGTAGTTATTTCCCAAAGCATTTCCTTTCATTGGGGTGGTCCACTGCCCTAGCGTGTAAGCTCCTTATGAGCAAAGAGTGTTTCTGTCATTCTACTTATATTCCCAGTGCCTTGAAAAGTGCTTGGAACATTTTGTTGCCGGTGTTCTTCAGTCAGATCTGACTCTTCATGACCATATGAACCATGGCACCCCAGGCCCTTCTATCAGCCACCCTCTCAAAGTCTGTCCAAGCTCATGTTCCTTGCTTCCATGGCACTATCTATCCCTCTCATCCTCTGCCATCTCCTTTGCCTTCAGTGTTTCCCAACATCAGAGTCTTTCCCAACAAGTCCTGTCTTCTCGATATGTTGCCAAAGTGTTTAAGTTTCAGCTTCAGTATTTGATCTTCCAGTGAACAGCTTGAATTAATTTCTTCAAATAATGACTGATTTGATCTCCTGGATGTCCAAGGGACTCTCAAAAGTCTTCTACAGCACCACAATTTGAAAGCATTGATTCTGCATTGCCCAGCTTTCCTTATAGTCCTACATCCATACATTGCTACTGGAAAAACCATAGCTCTGACTATACATAGTAAGCACTTAATCAGTTCTGGGGGGTGGGGGTTGTTTGGTTTTTTTTTTTTTTAACTGATGAACTTACGTGATTTTTTTTTCTGTCAAGATTATTTGTAAAATAGAAGCAAGTGATCCTTCCCCTCCCCCTCACCATCCAAAGGGCAATTCTGGTCATATGTGACTTCAGTAACCTTTGTTGTAGGAAGAACAGAAGTCTTTTTCAATAGGGTTCTGCTGGTTAAGAAGAAGCTCTTGCCTTGCATTGCAGATGTGTTAGCCTTCCCCTTTAACCCCAGGATCCTCTTGGTCTATTTGATTGTCATGGCAGCTGGCTCTAGGGGCCCAGGGTTTCTTTGGTGAATCACTAAACTCCAGTGCTGCCCAGTTGCAGTGGAGAGAGGGTGTTAAAGGTTTGTTGTTAGTGAACAAGGTAAACCCTGAGTTATTCACAACTACTTTCCCCACTCACCCTTTATTGTCTCCTTTTGCATCTGAAATTGATTTTATCCTAAGGGGGAATGGGAGTGGAGAGAAGGATGGAGAGAGGAAGGAAGAGGGGGAAGATCACGGAATGAATCTAATTTCTCATTAAGATGGATTAATGATGGATCGCTAGAGCAAAAGGGTGCGCCCAGGAGAATTCAGGTAAGTCCCTCCTGAGAGGGACTGATTAGTAACACTTCATGTGGACTCCAAGTCCAGGCTCTACCCTTGAACTTGGCCTTTTAGGGGTAGAGCAGAGACAGAAGGAAGGAACTTAAGAGAGCTGGAAAATGGTTGCTCACAAGGACTTGTTTGATTTCTTGGAAATGAAGCCTTCAAGCTTGTAAGACTACCCTCTACTCCTCCCAGGAAATCATGCGGCCCCTAGATGGTTGTGGCTGAGCAGTGAATTCATACCCCCTCCCCCCAGAAAAATAGCAATGTCAATACTAAGTCCTCATCCCTGAGGAATAAACCTCAATGAGAAATTAGCCCTGTCAAGGGAAGCCTGCACCCCTTTAGAAAAGGAGAGGGATTCAGAGGGCTTTCCCAGGGCAAATCCACTGAAGTAGGTACATACAACTTCTCAGTCAAAAGGAAAAGAATAACAAAACAGAACCAAAAAAAAGTGAAGAAAGAAAGAAGAACAAAAAAATATCAGGAAGGAAATCATTAGAATGAAAGCCAGAAAGAAAACAAGGCAAATTGGAGGTGGAGGTAAGTAGGTAATACACCAAGCCATACATTTAAAAAGGACTTCAGATTCCACAGTTCATGGGGTTTTTCCCTAACCCTCTGGTCAGCTTTTCATCCCTGTGTTGGTTACTTCTCTTTTCCTTTTATTTTATTTTTAATTTATAGAATGAAACAAGCATTTCCATAACATAGTACAATAAAAAAGATGATTGTACATGAAACTGCAAATCTACTACGCATGCCAGAGAATGAAAAGGGAAAGAAAAAGTCAAGGATGATAAGCAGATGGATCTGTTTTGTCGTTTGTTAAAGGTATGATAGGGAAAGAGACAATAACTGATGATAGAAATTAGGCTTGGGAATTTCACATAGCCAGGCTTCCCCTTCCTCTCTGCGGCCCCTACCCCCATTACCTCAGATTGATAGTGGGTTGTTCTAAAGACCTGGTTCATTGCATTCCACAGTAATTGGCTGTCTCAGCCTGCTCCCCAAAAGAGCTTACTTATAAAAGCCATTCCCTATTAGAAGAAACAGTGTTTTATAAAGGAGAAGGATTTCTAATCCCACATGATGCTGCTGTGTGACCTTGGGCAGACCAATATACCCTGCCCAGTCCTGTAATTCTTCAGCTATAAAATGTGAATGGTGAAGTGTGATATTAGTATTCTATACCAGTAGAAAATATAACCCCACGGTTCAAATTTATCAATAGGACTTGTTCAATAAACAAAATAAGTAGCAAACACTGTGGTGGGCACTAGGGATACAAAAATGAAATATAGTATAAACCCTGCCCTTGAATAATGTACAAGGGAATGAAACAAGTACACAATTAACTGTAATACAAGTTGAAAAATTACAAGGGCATACTAGCAATCCAAAGAGTGTTCTGAGAAATCCAAGGTGGAATCCCTGTGAGCTATAGAGATTAGAAATTTAATTCAATAAGCATTTAAATGCCTACTATATACTAAATATGCCTACTATATACTGTACTAGGTCATATGGTTACAAATACAAAGAAAAAAGGCACCAACTATCAAGAAATTTGCATTGTCTTAAAGAGGGTGAATGTAAACTAAAAAGTATACAAATACACATAGATGAGGTAATTTTTTGGAAGATGCTTCAAGTCTACTAGGAAAAGCATTTTGTTAACAGAGGATAGGGATTCCACAATGGAAGGTAGGAAAGAGTGAGATAGGAGCAGAAGAGATGGGTCATGAATAATTCCAAAGGAGCGGGGCATGGTGGCCAGAGGAGGAAGTTAACCGATAGCCTTTCTCCAAGTAATAAACTCCAAGATTACTGACTGGAACAGCAGAGTAGTAGATTGTAGAGTCTCTCACTCATAGAAAATGTAGTGCTGATTTGATTAGGTTTCCCTGAGAAAGAGAGGGAAAGTATATATGGAAAGGTTTGCATGTTGTAGCAGAGATGTCCAGTCCCTAGATCTGCTCGATGGTCAAGATCGAAGTCACTGGAGTCCCATGGTCAGGATAATTATGAAAGGATATAGGAGGCCTGTTTGAGGTAAATACCCCAGGTAAGGTTTACTTCAGTATTAAAGTGATGATCTTCCCCCTAGGGTGAAGGCAGTGGGGTGGTGTTATCAGGTGGGTCTTTTGGAAAGGAGTGTGGAGTGAGGGGCTGAGACAAATAAATATATACTCCCCATTCCTATGAATAAAAGGTTAATAAAGTCCTGACAACAGGTTAGTTATAGAGGTGTTCTTGTTGTTCAGTTGTTTCAGTTGTGTTCAACTCTCCATGAGTCTATCATGGGTTTTCCTGGTCAAGATGCTGGAGTGGTTTGCCATTTCCTTCTCTGGCTCATTTCACAGATAAGGAAACTGAGGCAAACAGGATCATATGACTAGTAAGTGTCTGAGGTCAGATTTGAACTCAGGAAGATGAATCTGCCTGACACCAGGTCCATCACTCCATCCAATCTGTCATATAGCTACCTGTAATTAGAAAAGTACGTCATGAAATATTGGTACTTGATTTGATGTTAACAGATGAGAAAGCTTCTAATAAGGGAGATGAAGGACTTGTTAATATGTGAAAAATAATAGAAACAAAGAAACTGTAGGCAGTTCCAGGGGGCTGGAGCATAGAGTATGTGAAGGAGAATAATATAAAATAATACTAATAAAGTAGGTTAGAGTCATAACATAGAAAGCCTTCAACTCCAGCCAGAGGTGTGAAGGAAGGAATAGGAAGAATTATTAAGGGACTTATTGTGGTCCAGGCAAGAGGTAATGAGGTCATGAACCTTAAATGAAGTCTTGCTGGTTTATTAAAAATTTCATAAACAGAATCAACAGGACTTAACAATTAACAATGAGAACTATGGGAAGAAGAGGAAGAAGTCAAGAAAGACTCCAAAGATTCCAGTCTTGGAGAATGATGGCACCACCAAGAGAAATAGGGAAGTTAAAGAATCTCATTGATGACAGGAACCTCAAAGGCCATCTAGTCTATCACCTACATAAAGAATCAAAATGGATCATTTTTCTCTGTCTTTCTCTCTTTCCTCTCTCTCATACATGTATTTACACATATCTCTAATGCATGTCAATGGATTCATTATCTCATTGATATGGCTACTTCCTTCAATGAGATACAATTTATAATTCTTCATGCCTTCTCTTCCTATGAAATTATCTATGTCCTCTCATAAAACTGGCGAAGAGGACCTACTTGATGTCTTAGAGGCCATAATCCAAGCCTTTTAACATTCTAAATGTACAACATTTGACTAAGGACCTTGGATAAAGCACTGGACCATGGAGACCAAGGAGACCTGGGTTCAAATCCAACCTCAGACACCTAGTTACTATGTGACCCTAGGCAAGTCACTTAACCTTAGTTTTCCTCAATTTCTTCATCTATAAGTCAGGGATAATAATAGCACCTACCTGACATGATTGTTTTGAGGATCAAATGAGATAATAATTATCAAACAATTTGCAAACCTTAAAGCACTATATAAATTCTAGCTACCAAGTTACTAGCAGTAGTAGTAGTAGTATCAGCAGTAGTAGCAGTAGTAGTAATAGTAGTAATAGTAGTAGTTAGTAACAGTAGTAGTAGTAGTAGTAATAATAGTAGTATTGGCCTATCCATGCATTATTTCTCACTCTTCCTTTATAACTGTCCCATCTTTTGCTATCACATATTTTCAGAGTATTATCTTTTATTTCAATTCATGTTTACAAGTCATCATTAATAACATGATGGAACCCACTCTGCATATGTCCATCACACTATGGGTTTACTGAAATGCATTCTTTTAAGAATACCTTCTAGCAGAATGTAAGCTCCTTCAGGGATGGGATAGCTTTGTTTTTGCCTCAGTCACCCCACTGTTCAGCATATTGCCTCATGCATAGGGTGCTTCTAAACACTTATTAAATTGTGGTCTCTAGTTCACAGTTATATAGCATTGCTAGATGAAAAGAAGAGATTTTGTGTTGGAGGGGGAGCTGGGGATCATTGAAAAAACTATTTCAAAACACCAGAGCCTTCTCTCTTCCTGCTAGAATCAACTCACTGTGCAGCTATACTTGTCCAAGATATGTGTAGTAATAGACTAACATAGTGGGCTGCTCATGAAGTTCTATGTCATAATATGGACAACACAGTATAACCTTGGTTTATGAATTTAATTTGTTCTGGGATTCTGTTTGTCATGCAATTTGTTTGTATTGCAAAGCAAAATTTCCCATAAGAAATAATGTAAAGTCAATGATCAGTACCACATCCCCCCAAAATATTAAAAAACAAATAACTATTATGATTTTAAGTAAGTTTTTTTTTTGTCCCCAGTGCACCCGAAATACAATAGCAATGATTAGGATGGAATATAAGCTGAAAATAAAACAAATTAACCTGCACTTTACCTTTGAGAAGAGTTGTGGCTGGCATGAGGGAGATGAGAGAGAGGAGGAGGAGGAAGAGTTATTGCTTGGAAGGAGAATCTCCTTCCAGGATTTCAACATTGGGAATGTTTTCTCTTATGCTACTTTCACTAAAAGTAAAACTAACCCTACTGCCTTCACTTATTTTTCATTTTTTAGAATCACTTTCATGTTTTGACTCACTAATTTCTTTTTTCTTTACGTTTGATTCTGACTAGGAATATTTCTAATGACATTTGTTTTTGATGTTTTTTCAGAATGTAATGGAAATGTGACATTGCATTATTGTTAAAAAATATTCATGGCTCTCATTGTGACAGCCTTATTTGGGTGATGTTTTATTTTTTAATTTGTACTTTTTCCCACATCTGATAACCTCCCTAATCTCACTTGATCGAAGGGATTCCTCTGACCTTTCCACCTCCTCCTCAGAGGAGATATCCTCCACAACCTCTCACTGTTGTTCCTCATGCAAATACATCAATTCATCCATTGTCAGCTCCTGGCTATGCTGTAGATCACAGTCACTACCGTATACTTTTACACAAAGTAATACAGTCCTACACAAATGCACATGAACAAACTTGTAATGGTACTGTTAAGAGCAAATGATACTGCCTTCATGGAGGGGCAATGCCAAATGAAGCCAATTAGGCAGTATATCAACCTGAGGTTCCTTTGTCTGACATATGAAAGCAAAAAAAAAAAAAAAAACATTGCCCTAGTTGAGCATCATTCCCTTTCATGAGTCATTCAAGTTCAAACATGATGTTCATACTCTGCAAGACAAATTTTGTGAAAAAATTTTCCTCATCCAGAGAAGCATGCATAAACCAGATTACTCGTTAACTGAGGTTCTACTGTACATATGTATGTAGACAAATCATTGGGAATTTCTTGTTTCATTCTTTGTTTTTGTTAATGGTTATCACATTTCCAATTTTTTAAATGTAAACAAGAAAATTAGGAGGGTACATTTTAAAGAAAAAATAAATGATGACCTCAATCCTGGTTGAGTTAAAGTTTCAATAAGCCAACTAAGTGAAGCTAAGTATAATAATAATAGCTAACTTTTACATGACATTTTAAAGTTCACAAAGTGCTTTATATATCATTATCTCATTTGGGCATCACAACTCTATAACATAGGTGATTTTATTATTCCCATTTTACAGATGAGAAACCTGAGGCTGAAAAGGTTAAGTGACTTGCCAAGGTCACATAGATAGCATATGTCTGACATGGGATTGGAGCTCAAGTTTTCTTGACTCAGGAGAAAACAGTTTCATAGGAGGCAAAGGAGAGAGGTTGATTGGAAGTGGTCAAAGAGGAAGATTTCAGAACTAGAGATCTTGGAAGTGGAAGTTATGAGTTTTGGTAACAATCAGGTTTGGAACTCACTGGTAAAAAAAAACAACAAGGACCTGGAACTGTCAACAGAGAACAATAAGTTTACAGAAACTTTCTCCTGGTGCAATGAGGGGGGCATGAGAGAAGTTATAGCCAACATAGAATAGGATGATGAGATATCACAGGATCATAAATGTGGTGTCCTTAGGAAGAAGGCAGGTTTCAACAAGTCTGAGGACATAGAAGTGCATGAGGAAGAAAAAAGCAAGAATGTGAACAAGTTGTGGTATATGATTATGATGGAATATTATTGTGTTATAAGAAATGACAAGCAAGATGATTTTAGAAAAACCTGGAAAGAAATGCAATGTGAAGTGAGTAGAACCAGGAGAAGGCTGTACACAGTAAGAATAAAATTGTACAATGAAGAGGTGTGAATCAATTAATTTTTCTCAGCAATATAATGATCCAAGACAATCCCAAAGGACTCATGATGAGACATTCTATCCACTTCCAGAAAAAGAATTCATATTATCTGAATGAAGATTGAAGTATACTATTTTTCACTTTATTTTTTTTGTTTGAGTGTTTTTGTACAAAATGACCAATATGGAAATGTTTTACATGATTGCAGACGTATAATCTATTATATCATATTGTTTGCCATCTTGGGGAGGAGAGAGGGAAGAAAAGAATGGGGAAGGAGGGAGAGATTTAGAACTCAAAACTTAAATTTTTTTATTTTTTGTCTTTATTAATTTATTCATTTACTTTTAGTTTACAAGATTCAGTTCCCCATTTCTTTGAGTTTCAAATTTTCTTCCCCTCCCCTCCCCCACCCCCCATGGCAGCATACATTCAGGTATAGGATCTGCAGATACTTTCACATTAGCCATTAGTCAGGTTATAAAGAAGGATAGTATCAGATGGAATGAACAATGGGAAAAAGGAAACAAAACCAAAGAAAAAGAAAGAGAACAGGTAATTTGCTTCAATCTGCATTGAAACTCTGTTCTTTCTAGTTCTTACTCTGAATGTAGACATCTCTCTCCATCATGAGTCTTTTGGAGTTACTTATAGCCCTGAATTTCTGAGAAGAGTTCAGTCTATCAAAGTTGGTCATCACACATATGTTGTATCTGTAATTGTGTACACATTTTTCCTTGTTCTGCTCTTCTCACTCAGCATCAGTTTGCATAAGCATCTCCAGGTAGATATGAAGTCCATCTGCTCTTCATTTCTTATGGCACAGTAATATTCCATTACATTCATATATCATAACTTGTTTAGCCATTCCCCAATTGATGGGCACCCCCTTAATTTCCAATTCTTTGCCACCACAAAAAAGAGCTGCTATAAGTATTTTTGTACATATGGGTCTTCCTCCCACTTCTGTGATCTCTTTGGGATACAACCCTAGAAGTTGTATTGCTGGATCAAAGGATATGAAGTTACTTATAGCCCTTTGGGCATACAGATTGCTCTCCAGAATGGTTGGATCAGTTCACAACTCCACCAGCAAGGTGTTAATGTTCCAATTTTCCTACATCCTCTCCAGCATTTATCATTTCCTGTTTTGTCATTTTAGCCAATCTGACTGGTGAGGTGTGGAACCTCAGAGTTGTTCTGATTTGCATTTCTCTAATCAATAGTGATTTAGAGCATTTTTTCATATGCTTATACATAGCTTTAATTTCTTCCTCTGAGAACTGCCTGTTTGTATCCTTGAGGATATCCTCAATTTATCAATTGAGGAATGACTTGTATTCTTATAGATTTGACTCAATTCTCTATATATTTTAGAAATAAGGCCTTTATCAGAGACATTGGTTGTAAAATTATTTCCCAATTTCCCACTTCCCTCTTAATCTTGGTTACATTGGCTTTGTTTGTACAGAAGCTTCTCAATTTCATGTAGTCAAAGTTATCCATTTTGCATTTTAAAATGCTCTCTGATTCTTGTTTGGTCATGAAGTTTTCCCCTCTCCATAAATCTAACAGGTAAACTATTCCTTGCTTTCCCAGATTACTTGCAGTATCATCTTTTATACCTAGATCATGCACCCATTTAGACTTAATTTTGGTATACATTGTTAGATAATGATCTATGCCTTTTCTGCCATACTATATTCCAGTTTTCCTAGCAGTTTTTGTCAAATAGTGAGTTCTTATCCCCAAAATTGGGGTCTTTGGGTTTATCAAAGAGTAGATTATTAGAGTCATTGACTGCTGAGTCTCGTGTACCCAATCTATTCCATTGATCCACTGCTCTATTCCTCAGCCACTACCGAGTAGTTTTGATGACTGCTGCTTTAAAATAACAGATTAAAATCTGGTATAGCTAGGCTACCTTCCCTAGCATTTCTTTTCATTGATTGCCTTGCTATTCTGGACCTTTTGTTCTTCCAAATGAATTGCGTTACTATTTTTTGTAGTTCTATAAAGTAATTTGCTGGTAATTTGATTGGTATGGCACTAATTATGTAATTTAATTTAGGTAAAATTGTAATTATTATATTAGCTTGACCCAGCCGTAAACAATTGATGTTTTTCCAATTAGTGATTTGTAGTTGTGTTCATATAGGTCCTGGGTTTATTTTGGCAGGTACATTCCCAAATATTTCATAATGTCTACGGTAACTTTAAATAGGATTACTCTTTCTATCTCTTGCTGTTGGATTTCATTAGAAATATACAGGAATGCTGAGGATTTATGTGGGTTTATTTTATATCCTGCAACTTTGCCAAATTTATTTATTTGTAGTATTTTTACTTGATTCTCTAGGATTCTGTAAGTATATCATCATATCATCTGCAAAGAGTGATAGCTTGGTCTTTTCTTTGCCTAATTTGATTCCTTTGATTTCTTTTTCTTCTCTAATTGCTACTGCTAACATTTCTAGTACCAGATTGAATAAGAGGGGTGATAGTGGACACCCTTGTTTCACTCCTGATCTTATTGGAAAAGCTTCTAGTTTATCCCCATTGCATATAATACTTGCTGATGGTTTTAAATAGATGCTATCAACTATTTTGAGGAAGGCTCCATTTATTCCTATATTTTCTAGTGTTTTTAATAGGAATGGGTGTTGTACTTTGTCAAAAGCCTTTTCTGCATCTATTGAGATGATCATGTGGTTTCTGCTAGTTTTATTGTTGATGTGCTCAATTATACTGATGGTTTTCCTAATATTTTTTTTTAAGGAGTTTATTTATTGATTTTTAATTTTCAACACTCACTTCTGTAAGTTTTAAGTTTTCTCTGCCATATTTTCTTAAGTACATTTTGGTTGCCTTGAGGTTTTTGTTTTTTTCCCCCAAATGCTTTATTAACTTCTGGTTTACTTCATTCATTTCCACCAGCTTTTGTGTTACAAATTTTCTTCCCCTTTTTCTCCTACCCACCTCCCCAAAATAGCAGTCCCCCAGGATATCCCCTCCTCTTATTTCCCAATTACACATAAAATAGTATTAATAATGAGATACTTATTTTTTTAACATCTAGTTTTAAAACTTTGAATTCCAGATTAATTCCCTCCCTCCCTTGTCACCCACCCTCCCTCCCTTATCACCCACCCTCCCTCCCTTGTCATGCACCCTTACTAAGAAGATAAGCAATTCAATATAGGTTGTACATGTGTAGCTAATGCATAACATTACTATAGTAGATATATTGTAGAAGACTGATTATATTTCCCTCCCTCCTATCCCACCTCCCACTTGTTCTATTCTCTACTTTGGTCCTGTCCCTTTTCAAAAGTGTGTGCTTCCAACTTCCCTTCCACCCCCCGCCCCCCCCGAGCCTGCCCTCCCTTCCATCATCCCTCCCTCTCATCTCCTTCCCCCCCATTCTCCTATAGGGTGAGATACCCTATTTCGTGTGTATGTCATTCCCTCCCTGAGCCAAATTCAATGATTATAAGGTTGACCCATTCACTTATGCCTTCCTGTTCTTCCCCTCCATTGTAACCATTTTCCCTTGCCTCTTCTATATGAGATAGTTTACCCCATTCTGTCTCTCCCCCTCTCCTGTCATTATATTCCCCTCTCACCTCTTAATTTCATCTTTTTAAGTATCATCCCTTCCTATTAAATTGGTCCTGTACCCTCTATGTATAACTGTAAACATATATAGACACATTCCCATATGTATTCATACGCCTATATACCCTCCCCAAAAGACTATATATATATATACTACCCCCACACCGAGAAAAGCTATATCAGTTACAATTATTGTTTTTCTACGTAAGAATGTAAATAGTTCAACTTTGATAAGTTCCTTTTGATTTCTTTTCCCTGTTTACCTTCTCAAGTATCTCTTGCTTCTTATGTCTGAATGTCAAATTTTCTATTACTGGTTCCTTCTTCAAGAATACTTGAAAGTCCTCTATTCTACCTTCAACCTCTATTTTGCCTTCTGTTTCTAAAACAACAGGGTAGTTTTCCTTGAGAATTTCTTGGACGATGATTTCTAGGTTCTTTCTTTGATCATGGCTTTCGGGTAGTCCAATAATTTTTTTTTTTTTTTGCTTTTTGGAGGGTAATTGGGGTTAAGTGACTTGCCCAAGGTCACACGGCTGATTTGAACTCAGGTTTCCCTGAGTCCAGGGCTGGTGCTCTATTTACTGCACCACCTAGCCACCCCTAATAATTTTTAGATTCTCTCTCCTGGATCTATTGTCCAGGTCAGCGGTTTTTCTCATGAGATATCTCACGTTGCCTTCTATTCTTTCATTTATTTGGATCTGTTTAACAGCATCTTGATTTCTCATAAAATCATTAGCTTCCCTTTGCTCCATTCTGTATCTTAAGGAGACATTCTTCTCAGTGAGCTTCTGAGTTTCTTTTTCCATCTGAAAAATTCGGCTTTTTAAGGCATTCCTCTCCTTTTTGCTTTTTTGAGCCTCTCTTACCATCTGAATTAGTCGATTTTTTAAGGTTTTATTTTCCTCAGTCAGGCTGTTGATGCTCATTTCATAATTTTCTTCCATCATTCTCATTTCTCTTCCCACTTTTTCCTCCACTTCTTTTAGCTGCTTCTTAAGGCCCTCTATGGCCTGCAACCAGCTATCATTTTCATCTGAAGCTTCTAGTGCAGGAGTTCTGACCCCACTGTCTTCCTCCTGTTCCATGCTTCGATCCTCTCGGCCCCCAAAATAGGAGTCGAATGCTAGATTCTTCTGTTTGTTTTGCTTCCTTTGCCTGGGCATGTTGCCACTCAATTACTTGACTTTTGGGCTTGTTGCCACAGTAGGACCAGACAGGGGAGCTTCTGTCCCAAAGGCTAGGGTTTTCTCAGCTGCCTTAGGTATTAGTTGGGTGCCCTCCCTGAAGCCTCCACACGCTCTGGCAAGCTGGTCACACACCCCAGGACCTCCACCCCAGACAGTCCAGATCCAAGAAGTTTAAAGCAAGAGCAATTACCCCTCAGACTGGTTGCTTGGTCTCCCTACAATCTGCAGGCCAGGAGCTGACCTTTCTCAAGAGCCTTGGTTTCCTCCCCGTAGGCCCTTTGCGCTTCCGCCTCCTTGCCGAGGTCCGACACTCCGCACTCCGCCTGTCCCCGGCCCGCTCGCGGCTCTGTCTCTTCCTGGGGCCCGCAGGACCTCTGAGTCACATCGTGGGTCCCCGCCCCAAGAGGGAGCTCGAGTGGGGTATGAGGGTGTGCCCCCCACGAGTGTGCGACAGAGATTGGGTGTAACAGAGCCGGCGGATGGGGGAGAGGGGCCGCTGTGCGTGCAAGGGAATGTGCTGCGTATGCGGGGGCAGAGGCACTCGCCTGGTTTTCCTAATATTAAACCATCCTTGCATTCCTGGAATGAATCCTACCTGATCAGAGTGTATTATTTTTGTGATAAGTTGTTGGAGTCTTTTGGCTAATATTTTATTTAGAATTTTTGCATCTAAATTCATGAGGGAAATTGGTCTATAATTTTCTTTCTCTGTTTTATCTCTTCCTGATTTAGGAATCAGTACCATATTTGTGTCACAGAAAGAGTTTGGTAGGACTCCTTCTTCACTAATTTTCCCAAATAGTTTGTAGAGTATTGGAATCAATTGTTCTTTAATAGAATTCACTAGTAAACCCATCTGGCCCTGGAGATTTTTTCCTAGGGAGTCCATTGATGGCTTGTTTGATTTCTTTTTTTGAGATGGGGTTATTTAGGTAATTCACTTCCTCTTCAGTTAATCTGGGCAACTTGTAATTTTGTAAATATTCATCCATTTCACTAAGATTGTCATATTTATGTGCATATAAATGGGAAAAATAATTCCTTATTATTTTTTTGATTTCCTCTTCAATGGAGGTAGATTCACCCTTTTCATTTTTGATACTGACAATTTGGTTTTTTTGCGTACATGTACCTCTGAGAAGAAAGTATATTCCTTTTTATCCCCATTCAGTTTTTTCTGGAGATCTAGCATACTTACCCTCTCTAAAATTCTATTCACCTCCTTAACTTCTTTCTTGTTTATTCTGAGGTTGGATTTATCAAGTTCAGAGAGGGGGAGATTAAGGTCCCCGACTAGTACAATTTTGCTATCTATTTCTTCCTCTAATTCCCTTACCTTCTCCTCTAGGAATTTGGATGCTATACCAGTAGGTGCATATATGTTAAGTAATGATATTGCTTCATTCTCAATGGTGCCTTTTAGTAGGATATAGTTTCCTTCCTTATCTCTTTTAATTAGATCAGTTTTGCTTTTGCTTTATCTGAGATAAGGATTGCTACCCCTGTTTTTTTTTTACTTTAGCTGAGGCATGATATATTTTACTCCAGCCGTTTACCTTTACCCTGTGTATATCCCTATGTTTCAGATGTGTTTCTTGTATACAGCATACTGTAGGATTATGGTTTTTAATCCATTCTGGTATCCGCCTCTGTTTTATGGGAGAGTTCATCCCATTCACATTCACAGTTATGATTACTATCTTTCTCTTTGCCTCCAACCTATTCCCTCCCCTGTTTATGCTTTTATTTTTCTTCCCTTTTCCCTTCCCCTCCTTAAGAGTTTTCCTTTTGACCACCACCTCCCTCAGTATTCCCTTCTTATCATCCCTCCTCTCTTTTCCTTCCCTTCCCCCTTCTTCCCTCCCTTCTAACCCCCCCCCCCCCTTTCTTAGCCCTTCCCCACTCCTACTACCTGTAGGATATGATAGATTTTTATACTTAATGTAGTATGTTATTTCTTCTTCAAACCAAGATTGACAAGAACAGATCTCATGTAAAGTTCCTCTCCCTCCCCTCTTTCCCTCTATTATGATACATTTTGTGTCTATTCTCAATAGAGTCCTATGCTTAACTAGTTGTGTTATTCCCTCCTTGCACCAGAACCAATGAGGAAAAAGCTCATATAATGCTCATCTCCCTCCCTTCTTTCCCTCTATTATATTGTTTTTATGCCCCTTTTTGTGGCATAATTTACCCTTTTCTCCTTCATTCTTTCCTCTTCTTCCATTGCAGTCCCTTTGAGCCCTTTATAAGGTTTTTTTTAAATAGTCATTTTGTGTAATTTATACCCAAACCCTCTACTTGTCTATAAACAGTTTGCTCTTATTAAATAACAGGGTGTGTGTGTGTGTGTGTGTGTGTGTGTGTGTGTGTGTGTGTGTGTGTGTGTGTGTTTTCCTTGTTTACCTTTCTATGTCTCTCTTGCATCTCATAATTGGAGGTTGAATTTTCCATTAAGCTCTGGCTTTTTCATCAGGAAGTTCTGGAAATCCATTATATCATTGAATGACCATCTCCTTGCCTGGAAGAATATGTTCAGTTTCACTGGGTAGGTGATCCTTGGTTGTAACCTGAGTTCTTTTGCCTTGTGGAAGATTGTATTCCACTTCCTCTGATCTTTCAGTTTAGAGGCTGCCAGGTCCTGTGCGATCCTCACTGTGGTTCCTCAATATTTCAGTTGTTTCTTTCTGGACACTTGTAGTATTTTCTCCTTTACCTGGTAATTCTGGAGTTTGGCCACAACATTTTGAAGACTTTTCAATTTGGGATCTTTTTCAGGAGGTGACCAGTGGATTCTCTAAATTTCTATTTTACCCTCTGATTCTGGTATCTCAGGGCAGTTTTCCTTGATGAGCTCTTGGAAGATATTGTCCAGGCTCATTTTCTCGTTATGATTTTCCAGGAGGCCTATGATTCTCAGATTCTCTCTCCTAGATCTGTTTTCCAGGTCAGTTATTTTTCCATTGAGATATTTTACCTCTTTTTCTAATATTTCATTCTTGATGTTTTGTTTGACTAATTCTTGGTTCCTATAGAGTTATTTGCTTCAGTTTGGTCGATTCTAGTTTTTAGAGAATTATTTTCCTTGGTTAGTTTTTGAAGCTCCTTTTCCATATCACACATTTTTGTTTTTAAGGATCTGTTTTCTTCCTTGTAATGTTTTTCTAATTTTTCAATTTTGATTTTAAAAGAATTTTTCATTTTATCTTCTATCTCTCTCATTTGGTTTTCAAAGTTCCTTTTGAGCTCATCTAAGAATGCTTTCTGTTCTTGAGACCAGTTCCCTGTTGAGGCTTCAGCTGTGGGTGTGGAGTCATCACGGTCTCCCTCTGAATTTGGTTCCTCCCTCTCATGATAGTAGGACTCCAGAGTGTTTGTCTTTGCAGTCTGCTTTTTACCCATTTTGAGGTAGGGTCCTAGCCCTGCCCTTTCTCTAAGGTTCCCAAGCCTTTACTGTTTAAAGTTTTGCCCTGGGGCAATAATTACCGTGTTTTCAGGGTCAGAGGTGGGTTGGAGCAGCTGGGATTCACTCTGCCATCCTGGTCCCTGGAAGTCCAGATAGGGTTTTTTTTAATTTCTAGGATTGATAGTCCCAGGAGTAGCTGCTGCCCCTGGCAGGGGCCCTGCATTTGATTCTTTCCCTGCTCTGTCCAGTCTCAGCCATACAGTGATAGGTCTGGCAGTAGCCCTTGTGACTGGTAGGTCAACTTGACGCCAGGTTGATCAGGCCTCTGCCCACCAGGATGTCAGGGCCTCTGTGCCATCCAGGGTCAGCATCCGGGCCTCTGCACCACCCGTGGTCATCTTCTGGGCCTCGGAACCCAAAACTTTTTTAAAAAATATTTTAATATGTAATTGGGGAAAAAAGAAAATATTGGGGGTAGTGTCAAGATGGTGGAGTAGAAATAGGACTTCCTCGGGGCTCTGGCTCTCACCTCCTCCAATTCATGTAAAAGGTGACTCTGAACAAACTTTGGTGCTACAAAACCCACAAAATGACACATAGAAGCTAATTTCCCACTGAGGATAGCCAGGCGGGCCAGCAGCAAGCAGCCAGTGCAGCACTCTGGAAGCCAACCCCACCCCGCATGAGCCATAGGTTTTAGCCCCACAACAGGCCTGACCAGCCCCAGGCTGGAGGGACTTCAGATCACCAGCAGCTGTGGTGGTTTCCAGAATTATCAACACATAGATGCTAAGGACACAGTGAAAGGTCAGTGCAGTGTGGACTTTGGGATCCTGTAGTTGGGAGTGCCCTTGGCCTCTGCCCCCAGGGTGAGAGGCAGCTGAGGAGCCGAGGCCCTGCAGCCACTACCACATGGCAGCTTCAGCTCCTGGTCTGAAGTTTGTAGGGGACCAAGCAACCAATCTGAGGGGTAATCGCTCTTGCTTTTGCCTGCTTGGATATGGATTGTGGTCTAGGGTGGAGGTCCTGGGGTGTTCGACCAGCTTGCCAGAGCATGTGGAGGTTTCAGAGAGGGCACCCAACTAATACCTTCGGCAGCTGAGAAAACCCCAGCAATTTGGGAGAAAGCTCCCCTGTCTGGTAGCAGAGTCCTACTGTGGCAAAAGCCCAAAAGTCAAGTAATTGAGTGGCAACATGAGCAGGCAAAGGAAGCAAAGCAAACAGAGCAACCCAACTTTATATTCCTATTTTAGGAACAAAAAGGATCAAAGCATGGAAGAGGAGGAAGACAGTGAAGTCAAAACTCCTGTACCAAAAGCTTCCAAGAAAAATATGAGCTGGTTACAGGCCATAGAGGACCTTAAGAAGGATTTTGAAAATCAAATAAGAGAAGTGGAGGAAAAATTGAGAAGAGAAATGAGAAGAATACAAGAAAATTATCAAATGAGAATCAACAACCTGACTGAAGAAAAAAGAAAATATTTTTTTTAAATAAAGTGATGCAGGGGTTCCACAAAACTCAGAGAAAGATGGCATTTGATGAGGCAGATTGTGTAGGGACAGCAGGAAAAAGAAATTTGTGTCTAGAGAAATACCACAGAGATTAGAGGAACAAGAAATTAGGAAATTTTCCAGAGGATATAACCAAACACAGGATAGGGAAAGGCCAGAATAGATAGAAATTTGTAACTTAAATCAGCCTCAGGGTCCTAGATGGTTTCTAGTGGTTTTGTTATCTATTCAGATTCATTGGTTTTCTCAACAGAGATATGACTGAACTGATTCTTGGCCTTCATGGAAACTTCACTACAAGGTCCCAGCAAGATAAAAACATATACAGAATTCTAGAAGAATCTCCTACTATCTATTAGAGACTCACAATGAAAGGGGTGGGCAATGTATATTAGGCTGCCACAAGACATTGAAATTACCTACCCCCCTCAGTTCTTTTTTTAATTGGTAGATTGATTGGGGAAAAAAAGCAAGAAGACATTTAATGGTGGGTGAAACACATCACTGATTGACAGGGCACCCTAAGTGATACTGACTGCTATGACTAACTCCAAATGTTTTTGTCTTAATCCTTTAGCTTGCCAAAATAATCTTACCAGAAGATGAAAACTTTCTCCTGCTCTTTCGCCGAGAAACCCCCTTGGATAACAGTGTGGAATTTATGCAAGTAAGTAGCTTTTACTTTCCACACCAACCCCTGTCAAAGTACACTCATAGAAGGTTTCAGATTGTATGGGGGTAGAGTTTGGGGATGGGAGAAGGAAGTAAATACCCGATTATAACTATCTATCTATGTGACTATTTTAATTTTGAGAGATAGCAAGATGTCATGGAAAGAACATTAGACTTAGAGCCAAATCCTTCTTCTGACTTAGTAGACATGTGACTCTGAAAGTCATTTATTTAGCCTCCTTGAACCTCACTTGCGTCATTTGTAAAATTGGGATACTAATACTTCTAGTACCGTCTTTGCAGAGTTAATGTGGAATTAATGAATTAATACATAACACAATTTTTAAAGCTCTTTATAAGCTGTCCCAAAAGTCTTAATGCAGTTTTGGGGCCATGTTGTCTAATCCTCAACTATAATTTTTTTTAACATATTGGAACTGATGACCTTTGAAAAGAGAATACAATCCACTTGCTGGTCACATTTAATCAATGTTCCTCTTTAAATCAGTCAGTCAATAGGTATTTGTTAAATACCTACTATGTCCCAGGCACTAATCATTTCCAAATCCCATTTTCTAGAGATGGTAGCAAAAGACTTCTTCTCCCTTTGTTTCCTTCCTAATCAGATGCAGGCCATGGGTAGGAGGTGGAAAAGAGGTGTGTGTGCATGGTAGGGGAATTGTTATTGTTGTTGATCCTTTATTTTCTAAAAGAAGCAGTGATATCACAGGGTGATGTCTTAACTTGTGCATGAATTGGATTTGAGTGAGGCAGAGCTGCACTCTAAGACATCAGCCTCACTTTCTACTCCAGTCATCAAAGTCCAGTGATAATACATAACTCGAGATAGCCAGCGATGGCCAATGACTAAAGGCTGGGGATGTAATGGTTGAACTTGGCCTTTCTAAATTAAGGTCTTTTGCAGGCCTCAGTTTGCCTGAGGCAATACCCATTCAATGACTAAGGACTAGGTAAGAAATGAGACAAAAGATAGCCCAAGTTGCCATCACAAAAATATTCATCTGAGCCACATAAACCATCAACCATTCTGACCTGATTGGCCTCTGACCTATCCAAAGAAGCTCTTTCAACTAAGTATCTTTTTACAGTTGAAGAAATGGGAACTGAAAGGTTTTATTTTATTTTTTATTCTTTTTTTTTTAACTGGGTCTATCTGCTCATTCACTGCTACCCACAGAAAGCTAAAACATTGCTTTTGTCTCCTCTTTTTTTTTTTAATATTGTCTATGGTGGATAGACAGCCAGACTTAGAGCCAGGAACACCTTAGTACAAGTCTCACCTCTGACATATACTGACTGTGTGACCCTGGGCAAGTCCCTTAACTTCTCAATGCTCTGGGCAGGTCTCTAAGACTAGTTTGTAGAGAAAGTGTTGACTTGTGTTGGGAAATGGAGTTTCATATACCAGTGAAATCACAGATCCGGTCACTATCCCATCTATTAACTAAATGACAACTTCATACTCTGTACCTAAAAGATTGTTGTTGTTGTTGTTGTTGTTGAGTCATGTCTAACTCTTTGTGACCTCATTTGGGTTTTCCTGGCAAGGATACTGAAGCGGTTTGCCATTTCCTTCTCCAGCTCATTTTGCAGATGAGGAAACTGAGGCAAAGAGGGCTAAGTGCCTTGTCCAGGGTCACACATCTAGTAAGTGTCTGAAGTCATATTTGAACTCAGAATGATGAATCTTCCAGACTCCAGGCCTGACACTTTATCTACTACACAACTTAACTGCTTGTAAAGTTAGCAGGAGTCTACATTAGTTCAGTGATCTGAAGACTGACTCATTGAATGGAACTTGTATTTCAGATTTGGCGTAAATATGATGCTGATAGCAGTGGCTTTATCTCGGCTGGGGAGCTCCAGGTAAGTTTCATTGAATGCCTTTTGAGCTCTATTGAAGGTTTGGGTAATAATATATGGATTTGTCTGTTGGTAGAAATTTGAGTCTCAATGTGTTGTGGACTTAACTTCCTGGAGTGGGGCCAAGAACTTCAGGTTTAATTTTATAACCAGTTCTCCAAGCTGTCCACATTTGAGTATCTCTTCAAAAATTCAGGTAGTGTTACTTGCACAGCCATAGAGACAAAAAAGGGAGGAATATCATCATTTTAATTATTCATTCATTCACTCATTCATTAAACAAGGACTATTAAACACCTGCTACGTGCCAAACACTGTGGCAGGTGTTGGTAATATAAAGACAAAATGAGGAATATGAGGAAAATGAGTCCCTGCTCTCTACTTCTCTACTTCTCTTGGACAGAGACTGCTTTGGAAAGAGTATTGGATTGGGGCGGAGGAGGGCAGGGAAGTTGGATTCAAATCCTGGCTATAATATTTTCTAACTGTGTGACTTTGGGCAAAGTCACTTAACCTCTCTGTAGTTCAGATTCTTTGCTTATAAAAATGGAGATAATACCACTTATATTCCCTACCTCCTGGGAGAAAAGCCCTTTTTCAATCTCAAAATGATATATAAATTTGAGATCGTATGAAGTTGTAATCATGAATGAATGAATAAAAAGTGTTAGTCACTTACTATGTGCCAAGTGCTGGGATACAAATGCAAAAGCTCTCAAGGAACTTAATTTTTCAGGGGGAAAATGGAGAGTGGTAGCCAGAGAGGGGCCCTTTTCTCTGGAAAGTTACTGGGATAATGAGTTGGGGCACAGGGGAAGCCCATCCAAGAACAATGGCCAGATAGATTTGGTCTTAGTTCCTAGTTCCAAAACTGGAGGAGGATGAGAAGAAAGGGTAAGCAGATTTTGGCAAAGAAGTTGGCCAGGAAGCTGTCAAGGAGTGGGCCAAAGAGGAGTGAGTGAAATGAAGTGTGGTTGAGGATTTTCTTAAATACAAAGTATTCTCAGAAAGGCTATCACTAGTCGGGAGAACAGGACCCCAAGGTAGAAACTCCTCCAGGGAAGAATCTCTGGTATGGGTCATAAGGGGAGCTGTGGAGGAAGTGTTCAGTCAAGTCCATATTACCTACTAAAAATATCAAACACTTTTTAAAAAACAGAAAACCAGAAACAGTCTTTAAAATAAGGAATTCATGAAAGCCTTATGCCTTTTGTAAAGTAGTATTTGCCTACAATAAAGAACATATGAAGAAAGATATCCAAAGAAAGAACTGATGAATAGAAGTAGGTATAGAATAATTTTACATATATGTAGATATGTGTACACACACACACATACACAGACACACAGACACACACACACAGACACACAGACACATACACACACTAGTTGTCCTTCATTCTCAAAGAGGACCAAAATGACATCACTCTGCTAGAGTCAAGTTTCAGTGTTTCTGACTGTGACTGATCAAACCAGTACAAGCTTGGAATGTTCTACAACAAGTCAGGCACAAATAATCCATATGAACATTTGGGGTAGATTCTCTAAATTGTGCATCCTGCATTTCCTTTCAGCTGCTTCAATTCTGCTTTACTCATAGAACACAGCACCTTCCCTGATGTGAGCATGCCATGTTGAGTGGTCCTGGGTCAGCATGTCACACAATTCCAAAATTCTTAAGAGAGACCTTGAGAGTATTTTTGTATCGCTACACACACACACACACACACACACACACACACACACACACACTTATACATACCTATTTGTGTCTAATGGTAGCCATCTCCAGGGTGAGAGGGGGAGGAAAAAAAGAAATTCATGTGATAATTCTATTATTTAAAAGGAATAGCAAGTTTACATAATAGATTTGCAGTTTCATGTACAATCATCTGTTTTTTTATTAAACTATGTCATGGAAATGCTTAGGTTTTTTGTTGCTGTTGTTGTTGTTTTTGCTTTTGTGGAGGGGGGAAGGCAGGGCTATTGGGGTTACATGACTTGCCCAAGGTCACATGGCTAGTAAGTGTTAAGGATCTGAGGTCGGATTTTTACTCAGTTCCTATGAGTCCAGGGTCGGAGTCTACTATGCCACCTAGCCGCCTTGGAAATGCTTGTTTTATCCCACAAATTAAAAATAAAATAAAAATTTTTTAAAGTAGTATTTGCTTCATGTAGTCTTATGCCTTTTGTAAAGTACTGATTCTTTTCTTGGTAATAGGATTTTCTTCGAGACCTCTTCCTACATCACAAAAAAACCATTTCTGAGACCAAATTGGGTGAATATACTGATACCATGGTAAGTAAGCTCTTACATATGTTTCGCCAACGCAGTAAGAATAACCACTTTTTGCTTCCTTAGATGACCATTCAATTCTTATGGAATTATATGGCAAAGCTGATAACTTTTTGTAGGGAAGCCTGGAAGGCCCCATTCATATTAGGTGAATAATCATAATGTTAACTGAAATCTCTTATAAGTCTGATTCCTCCTTGATATTCTCTTACATGATAGTACAATAATTCTCCTCCAATCTATCTGATCTTTTCTTTGTGTCCTTTGCCTTTTTCTTCCTCTTGATTCCTCAGAGTTCTGTTCTTAACCTTCTTCTTTTCTCTTTTAAAACTCTCTCACTTAGAAATCTCGTTCACTCTTGTGATTTTAACTATCATTCCCAACTCTGAAATTTTTATCCCCATACCCATTTCCCCACCCCTACCCCCAGAGTTCTAGCCTTGCATTTCCAGTTATCTGTTGGATATCCCCACTGGAGTTTCTGCTAATATCTGAAACTCACTGTGCTGAAGTAGCAAAAATAGATGGAAACAGATATATATCCATATCCCAGCTTTGCTCTTTGCTATTTATATGATTTGGGGCAAGTCGTTAAGCCTCCTGTAGCCACACTTTCATCATCTATAAATGAAGATTTTGGAGTAGATTATCTCTGAGGTCCTTTCAGATATTAAATATGTAATCCAATGTCCAGAACAAGACTAATTTTTTCTCCAAAACCTGCTCTTTTCCCTGACTTTTTTTTCTTGCCTTTCTGTGAATGACTTTGCCATCACCTTGGAAACCGTAGAGTAATATTGACCTCTCTCTCTTTGTTGAGTACCACACCCACCTAGATGCCATATTTTGTCTATTCCAAGCTTTGCAATGTGTCTTGCCACCACTTTAATGTAGATCCGCAGGATCTCTCAGTTGGACTAATATATTGATAACTAGATTGAACACACGTATTGTGTCAAAACTGTGTCATTTTTTCAATCTTTAGATTCCCAGCTCCTAAAACAATGATTTACTCATGGGAGGTACCTAAGAAATTTACTATTTCTTGTCATTATATTATCATTATTATTATGTATTAGTTGAATTGATTTTGTATATCTGATGCTATAGACAAAATGGGGTGCTTGTGGTTTTTCTAACATACTTGATGTTTTCCTGATTCCATATATTTGCTCAAAACAGGGATGCCCTGCCCACCATCACTACCCATTCCTTAAGGCCTATCCCAAATGCTAGTTACTCCATGAAATCTTTCCTGATCTTCCCCCTCCTCCCAATCAGCCACAAGTCACTGCTCATTATGTGTTTTTCAACACTCATAAGTATATTCCACCTTATATTATGATTATCTTTTATTTCCCTTCCTCTCTAGACAATGAGCTGTTGGCTTATTTCTCTCTGAATGAGTATTGGTTTTGAAGTCAGAGGATGGAGGTTTCCTGAGTGATCTTGGATAAGTCACTTATCCACCTTAGGCCTCAGTTTCCTCATTTGCAAAATGAGGGGTTGGATTAGATGGCCACTGAAGACCCCTCCAGCTATGTAGATTCTTCTGATTCTCCCTCAGTGTCTATTGCAGTACCTAGCTGAATTTTCATCATGAATTGGTATATAATAACCTAATTCTATTTATTTAAACAAATGCTTTATTAACTTCTGGTTTACATCATTCATTTCCACCAGATTTTGAGTTACAATTTTTTCCCCATTTTTCCCCTACCCACCATCCCAGAATAGCAGTCCCACAAGATATCCCTTCCTCCAATCTGCTCTCTCCCATATCTTCTCCCATACCCCCTTCGACTTTTCCATTAGAGCAACGTGAATCTCTGTGCCCAATGCCTGTACATCTTATCTCCCAATTACATGCAAAAGAGTATTAATAATAGTATTTATATATATTTGAAACATTTAATTTTAAGACCTCAAATTTCAGATCCATTCCCTTCCTCCCTTGTCACCCATTCCCTCTGGGAAGATAAGTAATTCAGTATATGTTGTACATGTCTAGCTATGCAAAACATTACCATAGTAGATATATTGTACAAGGCTGCTTACAATTCCCTCCCACCCATCCCACCCCCGACCTGGTCCATTCCCTACATGATCCTGTCCCTCTTCTATAGTGGGTACTTCCAACCTCCCCTCCCCCCAAGGATGCCCTCCCATCCATCATCCCTCCTCTCATCCCCCTTCCCCCTATTCTCCTGCAGGTTGAGATATCCCATTTAGTATGTATGTCATTCTCTCCCTGAACCAAATTCAATGAGAATGTGGTTTTGCCTTTTTAGCCTTCCTAATCTCCCCCTCCCTTGCAACCACTTCCCCTTGCTTCTTCTACATGAGATAGTTTACCCTACCCTGTTTCTCCCCATCTCCTCTTGCCACTTTCCTCTCTCACCTCATAATTTCACCCCTTAAGAATCATCCCTTCCCAACACATTCAACCTATGCCCTCTATCCATGTGTAACTGTAAACATATATATACACATTCACATATGTATTCATATGACCATATACCCTTCTTCCATTATTTTTATACTGAGAAAGGTTTCATCAGTCACAGTTATTGTTTTTCCATGTAGGAACATAAACAGTTCAACTTTGATAAGTTCCTTTTGATTTCTGTTCCCTGATTACCTTCTCAGGCATCTCTTGCTTCTTGTGTCTGAATGTCAAATTTTCTATTCAACTCTGTTTTTTTTCCTCAAGAATGCTTGAAAGTCCTCTATTCCACTGAATGACCATATTTTCCCCTGAAACAAAATACTCAGGTTTGCTGGGTAGGTGACCTTGGGTTCAGTCCCAGCTCTTTTGCCCTCTGGAATATCATATTCCATGCTCTTTGATCCCTCAGTGTAGAAGCTGCCAGGTCCTGTGCTATTCTGATTGTGTTTCCACAATATTGAAATTGTTTCTTCCTGGCTGCTTGGAGTATTTTCTCCTTGATCTGGGGATTCTGGAACCTGGCTATAATATTCCTGGGAGTTTTCTTTTTGGGATCTTTTTCAGGAGGTGATCGGTGGATTCTTTCAACCTCTATTTTGCCCTCTGGATCTAAAACATCAGGGCAATTTTCCTTGAGAATTTCTTGAAGGGTGATTTCTAGGTTCTTTCTTTGATCATGGCTTTCAGGTAGTCCAATAATTTTTAAATTATCTCTCCTAGATCTATTTTCCAGGTCAGTGGTTTTTCCCATGAGATATTTCACATTGCCTTCTATTCTTTCATTTGTTTGGATCTGTTTAACAGCATCTTGATTTCTCATAAAGTCATTAGCTTCCATTTGTTCCAGTCTAACTCTGAAGGAATGAATCTCAGTGAGCTTTTGAGATTCTTTTTCCATCTGGAAAATTCGGCTTTTTAAGGCATTCTTCTCCTCATTGCCTTTCTGGGCCTCCTTTGCCAGTCTATTTTTTAAGGTGTTATTTTCATCAGTCAGGCTGTTGACCCTCATTTCATACTTTTCCTGCATCCTTCTCATGTCTCTTCCCAATTTTTCCTCCACTTCTCTTATTTTATTTTTAAAGTCCTTCATAAGGTCCTCTATGGTCTGTAACCCACTCATATTTTCCTTTGGGGCTTTTGGAGCAGGATTTCTGACTTCACAGTCCTCTTCCTGTTCCATGCTTCGATCCTCTTTGCCCCCAAAATAGGAGTCTAATGTCGAATTTTTCTGCTTATTTTGTTTCCTTTGCCTTGGCATGTTGCCACTTAATTACTTGACTTTTGGGCTTGTTGCCACAGTAAGACTCTGCCACCAGACAGAGGAGCTTCCTTCCCAAAGTTGGGGTCTTCACAACTTCCATTTCTGGCAAGCTGGATACCCACCCCACGACCTCCACCCCAGACCACAATCCAGATCCAGGGAGGTTAAAGCAAGAGTGATTATCCCCCAAGACTGATCGCTGAATCTCTCAACAGTTCACAGGCCAGGAGCTGGAGCTGCCACTGAAAACTGCAAAATGGTGTGTCTCCTCAGCAGCTTCTAGCCCCTAGGGGAGGAAGCTAACGCATTCCCCAAATACTGGTCCCAAAGTCCATAGGGCACTAACCTCTCACTTTGTCCTAGGCATGTCTGTGTTGATAATTCTGGAATCACCACAGCTGCTGGTGTTCTGGGGTCTCTCCAGCTGGCTGCTGGCCTGGCCGCCATGAGGCTAACCGCGGCTCATGGGGACCTGGGCTCGGCTCTCCGTGCGCTGGGCTGTCGGCTCCCAGAGCACTGCGCTGGCCCTTCCTGCAGGGCTGTTGGGCTGTCCTCAGCGGGAGGTTAGCTTCTTCTGTGTTGTTCTGTGGGTGCTGGGGCCAATAACCTAATTCTAAAGGAAGGTTTTTTTAATACCTTCCTAGTTGGCAGCAGTGGTGGTAGGAATAAAAACTGTGATGTAGTTATTGGGCAGTGCTCTGTCCGTTCACCTGAAAGTGATTTTGACTCCTTCTAAATTTGGGGGCTTGGGATGAAGTCCTGGTTGCCCCATTCTAGTAATGGCTCTGTATCCCTAGCACCTAGGACAGTGCTGTTTTACATACTAGGATCTTCATAAATGTTCATTTAATTGAATTCAATTATATAGAATACCAAATGATTCATCTCATTTTATAGATGATGGTAACTAAGGGACCTAGAGGTTAAGTGGCTTATGGTTGCCTAAAAAGCTGAAGCTGAGATTTCCTGACTCTCATATTTATTTACTATGGCCTGGAGAAAGTCACTTTTGGCCTGTGTCTCTAGTTTCTGTATCAATAAAAATGCTGGGATTTGCCCTAGATCACACGAAAATATATTGTAGCTCTGGAATTCTGATTTCAAGCCTCCCAACCAAGTGTTCTTATACTCTCTTAGCTCAACTCCTAGTCAAAAGGAGCATGCATGAACATGGTAATAATTTGTTATTAGCACAAAGGATAAAATCAAATCCTAGGACAGATCTCAATCATGGTTATCATTGCTGTGTTGATCTCTTTTAATTGCTAGTAAAGCAATGACAGAAATCCTGAGCAAATATACATTCAGCAAAAAAGAGCAGAATGGAAATCCCCCAGAAGCAGGAAACAGCTTCTTAGCTACAGAGAAAACTCTAGGTCCCTTATTGATTCAAGTTTCTCTGGAGCCCTTTAATAGAAAAATCATTTGAAAAATGAATTAAAATTGAAACTGACTGAGGAGCATCACCTAATATTCTAGGAAATTGTTTAATTGAATAATTGTTGACATTGCTTTATTTTTATTTATTTATTTTGCTTTTTGGAGGGCTGTGGGGTTAAGTAACTTGCCCAAGGTCACACAGCTTGGGTTTTTTATTTGTGTGTGCGTTAAGTGTCTGAGGCCGGATCCGAGCTCAGGTCCTTCTGACTCCAGGGCCGACGCTCTACTCACTGCACCACCTTGCCGCCCCCATGACATTGCTTTATGGTGATGTCAGCACTGAATGGTATGATCTCAGTTTTATTAATTGATTAAGTAGGCTGAGTCAAATGAAATACTGGCTTTCAGAAACAGTTGACTTTAAGGTTTTTATTCATGTCAATGTCAACCTTCCTTGAAAAATAATTCCAAATCTTTAACAAGATGATCAGTCAAGGTTGGCCCTAGGCCAAATTACAACAGAGATCAAGCTTATCTCTTTCACATTCTTACCTCCTACTGTGTGCCAGAGGGCCTCATACCTGTCTCTTTTTGCCATCCCTCATCCCTGCCCTGCCTGAAGACATCTGGTGCATTCCCATTGCCTAAAGGTATTTCACATAGATCTAACCTCTCCAGAGGTGTATTCTATGAGCAAGCATTTTCCTTCCTTCATTGTAGCATCAAAGCATTTATTCCCTCAGTGCCCTGAGGTTTGCTAGCTCCAAAATGAGGAAAATAATCAGGTTTTTAAAAACCCATACAAGGTATTAACAATATAATTTGTCATGCATACCTCCTATGCAAGAACAGTTTAGAAGAGGATAAAATGAGCAAAGCTCTAATAGGGGAATTTGAGCATTATGTTAAGCTGGTGGAGGACATGTATAATATGTTATATGATATATAATATTATATACAATACACACATTTGTATATTTATATGTGTGTGTTGGGTGGTGGAAGGCTTCTCAGGGATCCTTGAATCATATTATATATTGATTTTTATTTTGCTTATACCTAAAGCCAGTGGCAGAAATTGGGACAGAGGGAAGGAGGAAAAATACAGCCCTAGTAACTCCTGGGTCTACCAATATGGAGATAATTTCTATAGTAAATAAACTGGGATGGCAGCATTTTGGTTTTCCAGAATAGTTTTCCCTTCCCTGCATATAGTGATGAGTTAGTGGTACTAAATGCTTTGAAATGATCCTCAGGCAAAAGTTTTCACCTTGGGAGTTAGTGACCAAAGAATAACTTATGTCAGTTTATTGTGCATATGAGTAACAAAGATTACTGAGGATCATCCCATTTCTGGCAAGTACAGAGAGCAGGAAGAGATTGCTTGGACCTGTATGGAGTGTTTAATGTCTGTTTTTCTGCTACAGCCAAGTGACTTTCTAAGCTCGGTCCAGAAGAGTCTCCTTCCTATAAGAAAAGGTAGATTAGGTCAAGAAATACTTCTACTCTCCTAGTTACTGGGAAGAATATTTTTTCCCCCTGGGGGAGAGGGGAAGAGGCTTGAATGGTTGAATAAAGGAGAAAAAAGGACCTAAAGAGGAAGAAGAAAATCTTGTTCTATCTCAGGAATTTGGAAGATGTAACACCCAGGAGAAGAGGTAGTAGGAACACAGAACACTTGGGAATAAGTAAGAGTTTTGAAGTTCTTCTTATAGCAAAAAGAACTATTTGTACCCTCTGTGAAAGGGACAGCTGCTTGAAACGCAATAATTGCCAAAAGGAGTGACATACATCTAGCAATCCTCTCAAATGATCATATACCATATCAAATACCATGTATCTCTTCCTTTTCACATCCAACTCTTTGAAACCTCGTTGCTTCCTCTTCCTCAAATATCACCCATTTCAACCTCCTGAAATCTGGCTTATGACCCCTTCAATGAACTTTCCTCCAAGGTCCCTAATCGTGTCTTAATTGCTGAATCCCATGGTATTTTCTCAGTCCTCATTCATCTTGAAATCTCTGCAGCATTTGCCACTGTGGACCATACTCTCATTTTGTATAATCTCTCCTCCTAACTTTTTCAGGCTGATTTTACACTATTCCTTATCATGCACTGAAGGATCCAATGCAATTGGTCTACTTACTCTTCCCTGTGCATGACCTTCTATGTCCCATCTCTGTCCTTTGCACAGTCTGACCCTCATGCCTAGAAAGTTTATCCTCACCTTTGCTTCTTATACTCACTAACACGCTTCAAGATCACCTCC
This sequence comes from Gymnobelideus leadbeateri, assembly GCA_011680675.1. Classification (NCBI taxonomy): domain Eukaryota; kingdom Metazoa; phylum Chordata; class Mammalia; order Diprotodontia; family Petauridae; genus Gymnobelideus; species Gymnobelideus leadbeateri. Next base: position 226,562 of record WOXC01008644.1, on the reverse strand, counting down.
TAGAGAAGACCCTGTTTGCTTTAATTTCCTCATCTGTATTCTGAATTCCTCCCATTTATTAGTATCCTTCCCCATATATTTAACAACATTCATCCCACAGATTTTATTAACTATCTACTGCATGCAAGACATTATGTCAAGGCTTTAAGGGAAACCAGCATTTAAATAAAACACAGTCCCCGCCTCAGAGAGTTTACAGTTTAGAAGGGAGATTAGATACATACTATAATACACAGTGTTACAGTAATAAGTGAGTTAGAGATCTAGAAACAAGTGCTACCAGGAGACAAAGGTGTGCATGTGAGTGGGGAGAGGAGGGAAGAATCCTGGTGGATCTCTTTCCCTTCACCTTCATGGAAGTTGTGGCATTTAAATTGGTCTTTAAGGAATGAATGAATGGAGGTGAGGAAACAGCATACAGTATTGTGGAGGGAATATTCAAGACATGTTCTAGCAGCAGATATTATAGCAATCTGAAAACTAAAGTCAGAATGCTTAATTTTAAACTCCTTTGAAAAGGAAGAATAGCAAAACAACCAAGAACACCATCTACCTGGTTCTCTAACGCTCTATCTGAAGACTGACCCAAAAATCCTGTAGAGAGTGAAACACACCAGTTGAGGGAAAGGCCACAAGAAGAAAGTCTGGCTTCATTCAGGTTTTTAAAAGAAAATAACACAGCAGCACCTTGATTATCAGGCTTGTCCTCCAACCCCCAACAACCAGACTGATTAGCCAGAAAAATTGATTTTCTACATCATTAAGTCCACAAATAGTCCCAATAATTGACATCCTATTATATACTTAATAGGAGCTATGGTGAAGAAAGTTATTGGGAAAGCAAAAGGGTCAGAAAAGCACTGCTATGGGGAGAGGGAAGTGTTCTCATGAATACAGAGAGAGCTAGGAGTTGAGGCAAGGCTTTACAATGGATGGACTAATACTGTTAGTAATTAACACAGCAGTTAGGTGGCCCAGTGGACAGAGTGCTGGGCCTAAAGTCAGGAAGACTCCTCTTCCTGAGTTCAAATCCAGCCTCAAACACTTACTAGCTCTGTGACCCTGGGCAAGGCATTTCACCCTGTTTGCCTCAATTTCCTCATCTGTAAAATGAGCTGAAGAAGTAAATAGCAAACCACTCTCTGTAAAATGAACTGGAAGAGAAAAGAGCAAACCACCCCAGGATCTTTGCCAAGAAAACCTCAAATGAGGTCATGAAGAGTGGAACGTGACTGCAATGAGTATCCAACAAAACTAACACTAACAAATGCTGCTAAACCCTTACCACCCTGATCAGACAGAGATTTTTTCTTAATAGTAACTACATTTGAATTGGGAGGAAATCAAGGCAGGAGAAGTATGGTGTCTTGAAAAGCTCACTGGACTTGATCAGAAGACTTGAATTTGAATCCTGACTGCCGCTTACTGGCATCATCTTGTCAAGCTACTGTGTCTGTTTCCTCATCTATAAACTGGACATAAGAATATTCTTCTTCACAGGGTTGTTGTGAAGATAAACTAAGAGAAGATTCGTAAAATCTTATCTCATAAATGAAGGCTGTTTTTTCATAGCAAAGATCTATATCCTTCCACTGATTAAGCAGAAACAGCTAATAAGGGCTAGAGGTGAGATTTGAACTCAGATTTTTCTCACTCAAAACCCTGCACTATGCAATGCCACTTTGGTCTATTATATTCATTCTCTCCCTGCCCCTCTATCTCCCCATCCCCACTCTCTCTTCTTCTCTCTTATCTTGTTCCCTTTTTCCTTTTTCTTCTTCCCTCTCTCCTCCTTCCCTCCTTCCCCTTCCCCCTTCTTTAATCTCTTTCTATGTCACTCCCCCTCTCCACATTTCTATCTCTCTACTCATTAATCTCTCTTCCTTCACCTCTTTTCTCCTTTTCTCCTCTTTCTCCCTCCTCTCCATTTTTCTCTCCCTTCACCTATTAATCTCTTTCTTACTCCTCCTCCATCTCTCATCTATTTCCTGATCCATCTATCTCTTCTTCTTCTTCTTCTTCTTCTTCTTCTTCTTCTTCTTCTTCTTCTTCTTCTTCTTCTTCTTCTTCTTCTTCTTCTTCTTCTTCTTCTTCTCTCTCTCTCTCTGTCTCTCTCTTTCTCTCTTTCTATCTCTCTCTCCTCCTCTCTCCCCTTTCTCTCTCCTCTCCCTCTCTTTCTGTCTCTGTCTTTCTCTGATTCTCTCTCTCCCTCTCCCTCCACTAATCTCTCTCCTTCATCTCCTTCTCTCTGTTTATCTCCTTCTCTTCTTCCCTTCTATCACATAAAGTCCATGAAGGCTGAAGCTTGCTCAAACACCAAGTGGGCATTTAAATAATATCTGTTGAGAAGAATACTTGGTCAATTAAACTGTTTCCATCTGGAGACTTTTGGAACCTATCTATAATATTGGATGTAAAAGAGGAGTATCTTAAACGTTTTCCATTTTTCTGACATGAATGAATAACAGTAACTGACCTTGTCCAGTGAGCTTATTTCGGGAACAGTTTGGATGATGGAAACTGTGCATGTCCTAAGGGACCCACTAGGCCTGCTGCTGTTCACTACTGTCATACAAGAATCCTGCAAGAGGAACAGCAGCAGGGTACCACAAGATGTGGGCCCAAACTCACTCTACTATTGTCCAGGCCACTTTTTCTTTTTATTTCTTCCTTTTTTATTTCTTTCTTTTTTAATCAAATGCTTTACTTAAGAGGTTTTACTTAACAAATGACTTCAAGATGCCTTGGACAAATGTGGTAACATTTTAAAATTGATAAAAATGTTAGATGATCCTTGGTAATGTATTCTATGAGGAGTAGAAAGGAAGGTTCTGTTGATCTGGTCTTATTTAGCTTCCTAATTAGTGGTCTGGGCAAGGAAGGAAACAGCATGTTAATGAAATCCAAATATGACATGTAATTGGGGAGAAAAAGAAAAATTAGTGATCTGGATAGAGAAAATTTTTTAAGATCATATAAGTAGTAAGTGAAACCCAAACTATTATTTTTAAAAAATTAGAAGTTGAGGCTGACATAGACAAAGCTAAAGGATCTGGGTTTAGTTCCAGTCTCTGACATATTCTGGCTATGTCACCTTTCAGAGCCAAAAGCACCTCTTTAATATCTAAAAGTTGGAGAGAAGGTGCCAACCTTTATTGGCAGAGTAAGGTTCCTCGACTGGGAATTCCTTATACCAATGAGATCACAGGTCTAGTCCCTATTCCCATGATATGCCCATTAGCAATAATTTCTGGTTTAGTCCTTCAAAATCTTTTATTCAGACCACTGCAAAGATCTCCTAACTATTCTTTCTATCTCTAGAAGTTCTCCTTCCAATATATTTTCCATATGGATCTCAGATTGTCATTAAAAATCACTTTAAACATACTAACATAATAGTATAATAAAAACATAAGTCTTCGTTGTTTGAAATGAATTGCTTAGTCTGTCTCTAATTTAGCTTTCCAGATTTATCTCACATGGCTCCCCTTCAGAGAACATATGACCTAATCAAACTGAACCAGTTTCTGCCTCCCATTCTCTCTTTTTCCCCCCTCTCTTCTCTCTCTGCCTTTGTTCTTGTCATCTCCCATTCCTACAATGAATATCATATTCTATGATCCACCTCTAATCTCTGTTTATTGAAGTTGCTTCTTGCCTTCAAGACTCAACTTGAATGCCATCTCCTTTATGAAGCTACCTATAATCCTATCCTCTGCATCCCCCAACACATCCTCATAACCATTCTAATGCCATCCAGATGTTCTTTTCTACTTCCTTCTACAATCCCTTCCTGTATTCAGGTAGACTGAGCTTTAGACTTGAAGTCAGAATGACCTGGGTTTGAATTTGGCCTTAGACATTTCATTTAACCTCCCTGGTCCTCAGTTCTTCCATCTATAAAAATGAAGAGGATCAATGTAATGGTCTCAAAGATCTCTTTTAGCTCCAAAGTGATGATCCGATGATCCTATGATCCTTGGAGATCTCTCTATAGCACCTTACCTGGATCTCTCCATTGTACTTATCTCATTCTCCCTTTTATCACTTTTGATATTTGTGTACATGACTTCTTCCCCAATCATTAGATTATAAGTTTCTTAAGAGAAGGCTTTATGTCATATTTCAATGCTTAAGTAGTAGACACAAAAAATGTAGAACTGGCCATGGAAACCCATGAAACAATCATAAAATGGCCCCTCTGTCCTGTGTAGTCTCCTTCAATTTCTGCCAAGTTGGTGACAGAGTAGTAGAAAAGGGGACAAAGGATGCTAAGAAATGTGTAGGTTTTTAGGCCATCTATAAACACAAACCATTCTCTTGACATTCTAAATATGAGATCTTTGTCCAGTAACTAATGACTAGATATATTATTAGAAGAATGGAAACAGTAATTTTAACATTCTTGCTAGAAACAAAACCAAAAGAATTTAATTAAATTTCTTTTCCTGCTTCAATGGGCCCCAGAAATTCCCTATTTCCAAATCTTCTCCATCATTTACGAGGCCCAAAGACAACTACATAGGACTATGAAGCTTTGTGGTGAATGAAGTTAAAAGACAGTATTGAAAAATATAGTTAGTAAGCATGAACTATTCACCTGAGTCTCTTCCAAAGACACATTTATAGACTATTCCTGGGCACTCAAATCCTGAACTATGGCATTAAAAATAGTTATCAGGGGTCCTTAAACTACATTTTTTTTTTGCACTTTTTGGAGGGCAATTGGGGTTAAGTAACTTGCCCAAGGTCACATGGCTAGGTTTCTTTTGTTTGTTTGTGTGTGCATTAAGTGTCTGAGGCTGGATCCGAACTCAGGTCTTTTTTTTTTTTTGCTTTTTGGAGGGCAGTTGGGGTTAGGTAACTTGCCCAAGGTCACACGGCTAGGTTTTTGTTTGTGTGTGTTAAGTGTCTGATGCCAGATCCGAACTCAGGTCCTTCTGACTCCAGGGCTGGCACTCTACTCACTGCGCCACCTAGCCGTCCCTTAAACTACATTTCAATGTAATTGGCTTCCTTTGAAATCCCGTGTATTATATTTTATGTATTTAAAAACATAATGCTAAGAAGAGATAGGTGAATTTCACCAGATTGCTAAAAAAAAAAAAAAAGTCTCACATACACACAAACATCCCCTGGGTTAGACTCTAATCTTCTTTCTGTCTTAAATATGGGCAGTTTTGTTTGGAAGGGGTAAAAATCACCTTAAGTTCAGTTAAGCAACTACCTAATAGCTATTTGGGGGAGGAGGGGAGAGGAAGAGTCTGGGTGTTCCAGTTTTTTTGCTAGTATTTTTGCAGTGATAGACTGAACATTTTGAGGTGGAGAGGAATAGATAACACAGCAAATGAAAGAATCAGGGTGCAAAATTTAGAACATCAGACAAAATAGAGTAGAATGAGATTGAATAGGAATATGTGGGAACTCTTGCCTCTGAATTTAAAAAATCAACTTGTGAAATATAAGGTGGGTTACAGATAGCAAGCCAGAGAATATTGAGAGAAAGATAGCTAGGATGATGAAGGGCCTCAAATTCATGGGTAAAATAGTCTGTTGAAAAAAATTGCAGACATGTAGGCTGGAGAAGTGAATGCTATCTTAATGTATTTAAAGAGCTATCAAATGGACAGAAATTGGGATTGATCTGTTTGGTCCCAGAGGGAAAAATGAGGTACGATGTAGAAAATGAAAAGAATCAAATTTTGACTTGATGTAAGGAAAAACTCCCTAATGATTGGCTGTGAATGTGTGAATGTGTGAGTAGCTTCTCTCGAGAGGGCACGTATTCCTTCTGTCATTGGAGGTCTTCAAGCAAAAGCTAGATAACTACCCTTTACATTTGTTTTCAGGCATGGGTTGGACGAAGATCGGTGCTAAAGTCTCTTCCAATTTTGAAATTCTATTATTCTATTTCTGTGACTCACCTAACCAAATCTGGAGAAGTTCATCACTAGAGGGCTAGCACCTAGATGATTACTTTTTTTGGCCACAACTCATGAAACCATCTGTCATGATACAGAGAAGGGCTATATAAATGAAACTATGCTAAAGTTTTCTCTCATACCCAGAATACTGGTAAAGATGACAAAAGACAGAAATAGTCTTGAATTCAAGGGTGGGAAGGCCTTTGAGAAGACAGGACATATATACTATGGTATTCAGTGTAGCTGTGAACTTGTCCAACCATTCTGGAAAAAAAATTTTTCAATATAGAGAAAAATCATAGAACTGATTATCAGGTTGATTATCAGGTATCTAATAGATATCTCTTTTAACCTGAGGTTCTATTACTGGCTAGAAACCTGAAAAAAGGCCAAAGACAGAGAGAAAGGCCCCACATGTACCCAAATATCCATAGCCATAATTTTTATAATTGCCAACAATGGGAAACAAAATGGTTGCCCATCTATTTGGAGATACTTGAATAAGTTGTGGTATATAAAGGTCGTGGAATTTTATTGTTCCATAAGAAATAGGGAATAAGAAAAATTCCAAGAAACAAGTAAAGATTTATATGAACTGATGCTGAGTAAATAAATTAACAAGTATTTATTAAACACCCAAGGAAATTATACAATTAACAAAAATATTTACAACAATGAATATTATTATATGAAAGAACATTTTACAGTAATAAAAAAGGAGACACAGTCAATTGATTGCATTGACCAGTCTTAGTCCTAGAGAATAGATAATAAAATATACCTCCCTTTTGCAGTATAGAGGTGAAGGACTGCATGTGTGGAATGTTACATATACTATCAGTCATGGTTGCTATGAATGGAGGGTGCTCATTGGATATCACATCTGTGATATAAAAACATAATGCATTAATAAAATTTTAAAAGAAACTAGCTAAGAGAGCTGTGCTGGGACAAAACCCAGAGAATACAATTCATTAAGCTATTTAGCAGTAATGAAGTAGGATCTGGTTCAAAAATCTATGAACAGTGACAGCTCATGATGGAATCAAGTTCTGAGTAATACTTCTATGCATACAGTTTAAGCCTCCTGCAGATTTGGTCCATTAAATCTCAGGAGAAATGTCTTGTCTCCTTGAATCTGTGAGACAGAGTGAGGCTCAGTGAAGTCCCATGACTCTTCTGTACATACGTTCTGAAATTAAACTGATGCAGAAATGAACATCAATTACCGTTGCTTGAGAACCACTAGGCTGGAGCTACAGAATATATACCTAATTCATTTTAGCTTTGGTGTTTTCCTTCCCAATTGCAAAATGAACTTGATAGTAATAAAATGATGGATGCAAACAGTCAACTCCTTAACCTGGAAATCAAAGTCCTCTGAAATACACCCTTGCCTCATCCTTCCTGGCTGTCCTTATTTCTTACTACTCTCCTCTATACTCCCTACTGCAGCCAAACTGGACCGTTTCTCATCTTCTCCACCTGTCCTATGCTTTCCTTCTTTCTCATTTTTGCTTCATTTAGAACCCTCACCTTCTATTCGCCTTATCTGGTGAATTCCTACCTATCTAGAAATGTTCAACTTATGCACCAAATACTCCATGGAACCTCCCCTAATCAATCCCAATCCTGGAGGGACTTTTCTCCACTCAGACCTCCCCTGGCTCTTTGATTGTACCAATCTAATGTATTTAGCATGTATGATTTTTAAAATAATAGTTACTTGGGTATGTGACATATTCCCTTATTCAATTGAATTCAAATTATTAAATTGAATTCAACAGATATTTACAAAGTACCTACCAGGCTCATGGCCCTAGGTACAAGGGATGCTCAAATACAGTAATGGGTTTGTGAACTCATCCTTGTGGGTATTCTGTCCAATTATGTAGAAAGTGACCCATTGGGTCTGCACCTGTTCATCCACAGCCTATGAGTTTAGCACAGGGGGCTGTATGCAACATGCTGGGAGTCTCCCTCTCTTTCTCAGTGCTACAAGGATACCAAGGGAGCTCACAAGCTGCCTATCGATTATCTCTCCTTCTTATCATGGGACAATCTCATCTTCTTTTTAGGCTCTTACATTTCTTGGACAATGTCCTCTACTCCACTTTCCCCTCTCAACTAATGGCACGTAATATGTGGCAGTTGACCCATACCCAACACCCACCTTTCAATTGCGCTTTAAATGATACTCACTTTCTTCTCTTCACACACTGGAGGGTTCCCTTTCTTGTACCCATGAACCACCTGAATACTATTATTCCAGAGAAGAGCCTTTGTTTCAGAGAGAAGTGTGGGGTCATTAAGAATACTTTGCAATTTTCTAAAGTTAATGCACCTCCTCCTTCATGTCCTCCTATTCATTTATGGACTCAACTAATCCCTCATCTGTAGTATTAAGCAAAGATACATATACTAATAAACAAATCCTGTAGGGTGTCCATCTAATTGCATGTTGCTGTTGTTCATATTCCAGTCATGCTCAATTCTCCCCGAACCCATTGGGGGTTTTCTTGGCAGAGATACTGAAGTGGTTTGCAATTTCCTTCTCCAACTCATTTTACAGTTGAGGAAACTGAGGCAAACAGAGTTAGGGGGTTTGCCTAAGGTCCCACAGCTAGTGGTGTCTAAGGTTAGATTTGAACTCAGGAAGATGAGTCTTCTTGACTTCAGGCCCATTACTCCAAGCACTGCACCACCTAGCTGCATGTTACAGTTCAGATATTAGACTTTAGGGATATAAGAACAAAAATGTGGTAGGTAAGTGGTGCATTAGATAGAGCACTAAACCTGGAGTCAGAAAGACCTGAGTTCTAATCCAGCCTGAGACACTTGCTAGCTCTGTACCCCTGGGCAAGCTATGGTTTTTTTCTTTCCATAAAGGATGAACATTCCTTTAATTTCCAGGTTTTAAAAAATCATGACAAAGAGAGTTCCCATAAATATTTTTGTACATATAGATTCTTTTTATATTTCTTTTATCTCTTCTCATTATAGGGTTAGCAGGGACCCAGGCATAGCTGGGTCAAAAGGTAACTTTTTGTGTATAATTGCAAATTGCTTTCTTTTGGGCAAGCTACTTAACATCTGTTTGCCTCAGTTTCTTCATCTGTAAAATGGAGATACTAATATCACCTACCTCCCAGGGTTGTTGTGAGGATGAAAGAAGATAATATTTGTAGAGTGCTTTGTAACACCTTAAAGTGCTATATAAGTGCTAGCCACTATTAGCTAAAAGTGAGACAGTCTTTGTCTTCAAGAGGCATGCATTCTCTGGGCGAAGGAGTTGCTGAGGGGTGAGTGCCACAGCATGTACACAGACAAGTAAATACAAAGTAATTGGATGAGAGAGAGAATGCTAGAGCCTCAGGAAAAGTTTCATGGAGAAGGTGTTATGTGAGCTGAGCCTTGAAGGAAAAGAAAACTTCTGAGAGGCAGAGATGAGGAGACCATGAATTCCAGGCATGGGGAGTTTGGAGTGTGGCTTGTATGCCAAGGTGGAAAATGGAGGTACTGGATTGTAAACTCCACGAACTCTAGTAGCTAGTCTAATCTGAAATTTGCCTCTCTCTGGTGGCCTAGTACAGTGCTCTGGAGGAGGTGGGCATTTAATAAATGTTTGTTGAATGGAACAGAGTAGACTCATATATTCTAACTAATGGCTGCCTGTAGAGTGTTTGATTAGTTGATCGATGGAGCTTCCACTGCTGTCTGGGTTTGAGCTGAGAGTAGAATAATAGGAAAAGTCACTAAACCAAGTTTTGAGAGACTAAATATATCCCATCAATGTTTCACAGCCCAACGACTGCCCGTTATGGGGCTTTTATCATCATTGAAACAGTTAGCCTCTTGACAAGCCTGGTGCAGCAGTGGGAGCCCTAGAATTCTTGGCTTGTTCAGTCAGCAGAACTTTTCTGGAGAATCACACTTGCTGCCAGGGAAAGAGGGTTTGCTTAAGTAGTATTTCTCCTTCAGCAAGTCTCCAAATTATCATGGAAACTTGGATCTGGAAAGGACTGGCAGAGCTCAGCTAGTTTTATGGAATATTTGAGCTCACAGGACCTTACAATCCACTAAGGTTGGGCAGAGAAGCAGAATTACCCCCACACCACACAGCCACTTAATGCTAGAGTCCAAGCTAGAAATCTTGTCTCCCAATTCCTGGTCTAAAGACCTTTCCCAGCACACTTGTGTTTCAGTTAACTGCAGACAGTAAAACTATCTGCAGTTAAAGGGACAATTGCTTCACTGCATAATTCTACACAGAAGTGTGCATGCACAAATATCCCACTCTTCCCAACCTAGCTATAGTTATCTATTGACTTGGTCAGATATTTCTCCCAACTTTCTTGATGATTTCAGTACCTGACTAGCAGTCTCTCTTTTTACTCCATCCCCCCAAATCATCCTTCAATATTTGTGTTGGCAACTACTCTAGCAAAATGCCCATCTCAATTCTTCAAACTCCTCAATTTTCTTCAATTCTTCAAATTCCTTAATTGCCTTTACCTCTCTTACCACACTTAGACTTTACCACTATGGAAAATTTCACCATCTCTAAGACTTCAAAATTCTCCTTTTGACTAAAACTTCCTGCCTGCCCTTCCATTCTCATCGCAACTCTATTGCCTCAACACTCACTATTCCCCCAGTCTACCATCTCAACTGTGTTGTCATCATTGTTAGGAAAGAACTCTCTTTTTCATGTGGTTGAAATAGTATATATTTGATGAGGAGGTGGGCAGAGTGCAAGGAATGGGAAGGACAACAATGACTTTTTTGATATGAACCTTCTTGAGACTATTTTGGAATTCCTTTCCTATTCTTTCTATATGGCCCATAGACTTGCTTAGCCAGGTTTATCAATTTCAACGTTTTCACAGTTATTTTCCCTTCTTTCTAGATGAAGATCTTTGACAAAAACAAAGATGGCCGGTTGGATCTGAATGACTTGGCAAGGTCAGTAATGTTAAGAAAATCCAGTAGGTTCAGAAGCAAACTCCATAAGGTTGTGATGATACATTAAATTCCTCTTATCTGGAGAACAGAGATTGAGTTTGGGTACCAAAGAAACATAAGCATTTTTTCCTCTAAAGCAAAGTTTGCACGGCTAGGGTCAAAACATAAATTCAAACTCTGATCTCTTCTCTCCAACCTCAATATTTAAGACCCTCATTTGTGGAATGATAGAGTATATAAGGCATAAAATGGCATCAGACACAGGAAAGCGTATTTTTCTTGTCTGCTACTAAAATCTTATTCTTTAGATAAATTTAGGGTCCATTCTGAGATAATTCCTAACTGATAAAATTTAATTAAACGCTTATTATGTCCTAATCACATAATAAGGTGCCTGACCTCAAAGAAATTCTATTTTAATAGAGGAAGACAACACATAAAGAACAACTGGAAAGGGGAAAGTAGAGACAGCAGACTATCTTGGAGCATGTTCCAAATCTAACATTTTCAGTGAGACCACAGGTTGTTTTACACAGAGCCCCAGATTTCAGTATTTTTTAAAGGACCACACTTTAGAACAAGTACCTGATGGACCTTGAGTAACAGGTCCTGGTTTTGAATCAGTCTGCCAATTACTATTTGTATGTCCTTGGTCAAGTCATTATTCCTCTTGAGGCTTTGATTACCTAATTTGTAAAACAAGAGAGTTGGACTAAGTGACCCCTAAGGTCCCTTCCAACTCTCAATCTAGAAGCCTGTAATTCATGGAAATACATGGAACAGATTATTTCACAGGAGTGGTCATCGTACATAGGTGTCACTAGGTGAAGCAAGAGAGTTTTCTCAGATTGGACAGCTCTCATGGATGGGGGGGGCAAGTATAATCTGAAAGGTGTGCATAAAAAATAAGTGGAGGAAAGGGAATTTCAAGGCAGAAATTTTGTATACAGAAAAGCAACCTTAATCATGAAAATGCAAAACATATTTTGATCTTTTGAAACTAACTTGTTCATATATATGTGTATATATGTATGTGTGTATACACATATACATATGTACACATACACATATACATATATACATACACATGCATACACACATACATAGTAGTGTTATAAAGACCATTTGCTATTCTTGGGCATCATAACTTTAGGCTCTATTCCTTACCCATTGTGGCTTAAGCAAATCCCTTTACCTATTTGAAACTCAGTTCTTCCTCTGGAAAATAGGTGTAATATTACCTACCTGGCAGACTTCTTGTGATAATCACATTAGATAATAAAAACACTTTATAACCTATGACTTGTTATAGAAATTTAAATTATTCTTATTACAGAACTTCAGAGGTTCATGATCTCACCTGTATAGGTGCTCCATTTGCCAAGACAGACAGCCACACAGCAGTACCTCAGCAGCCAGTTTCATGAATGGTGATAACCAGGAAAATTCCTTACCTGGGATAAGGATCTCTGAACTCAGAGGTCCTCAGCCTAGAATCAAAGCTAGAGCTAAGTAGAACCAGTCAGTGCCTGTACTTTGTATACATAACCAGCAAGAAGCCAAAATCATCTCCCTTCCAACATAAGGAAAACATTGTTTAATTATTATAATCACCCTGAACAGTAAGGAATTCAGCAAACATTTAAGTGCTATAATAATAATAACAATAATAATAGGTAATAGTAATGATAATAGCTTGCATTTATATGGTGCTTCAAGGTTTGCAGAACACTTTACAAATATTATCTCACAACAACCCTAGGAAATAGGTGCTATTATTATCTCCATTTTACAGATGAGTAAACTGAGGAACGTGACTGGGTTAAATAACTTGCCCAGGGTAACACAGCTATTGGGTGTCTCAGGCAATACAGTTATCTCTTCCACATCGTGACTTTCCCCATCAGGGTTTTGAAGTATCTCCAGTTGGCATAAGAAATTAAATGGGAATTTGGGGGAGTTTTGTGAAAGTCACAGATGATACATGAAGGCCAACAGGTGACACAGAGCCTGTGACCAAACTCTTTTTTTTTTCTTTTTTGCTCTTTTTGGAGGAGGAAGTCAGGGCAATTGGGGTTGAGTGACTTTCCCAAGGTCACACAACTAGTAAATGGATCAAGGAGGGGCAGCTAGGTGGCTCAGTGAATAGAGCACCAGCCATGGAGTCAGGAGGACCTGAGTTCAAACCTGGCCTCAGACACTTAATACTTACTGGCTGTGTGATCTTGGAAAAGTCACTTAACCCCAATTGCCCTGCCTTCCCCCCTCCAAAAAGCAAAAAAAAAAAAAATGCATCAAGTGTCTGAGGTCGGATTTGAACTCAGGTCCTCCTGACTCCATGGCCAGTTTTCTATTCACTGCGTACCTAGCTGCCTCTATGACCAAACTCAACCCAAATTTTAAACACCCCATAAAATAAAAAGGAAAAATTCATGCTTCTTCTCTGGTACTAAGGGAGGGTCAAAAAACTTTACACAGATTTTCCAGATCAAGGAGGTACTGTGTCCCTCACTCCCTCTGCTATGTGGAAGAGAGAACCATATTTCAACTCAGGTCTTCCTGGCTCCAGGCAGAGTATTCTATCCCCTCTACCACTAGCTCTCCCCGGGCCAAAAAGACCTAAGCTGATGTTCTGCCACTGACACATATTGGCTGTGTGACTAAGCTAATCCTCTAGAAATATCCATCCTCTTCTGAGAAAACTTAATCTGTCATGTAACCTGAAGCTCCAACAATAGTAATTCAGAGGTGACTGAATTTTTTTCTCCATGTAGGATTCTGGCTCTCCAGGAAAACTTCCTGCTTCAATTTAAAATGGATGTAAGTAGCAGTATTTCTCTAGAGTAAATTATGCCATTGTCAATAGATTTAAAGAGAAGAGTGAAGGAGGGAGAAAGATCATTGGAGACCTGGGTTTTCACTTCTTGGTTGCTGAAGTGATACAGAAAGGATTCACTGGGATTACAGACTGAAGTACAAAGGGGGCCCTGGTCCCTGATGGCCTTGTGTGGAAGTCACTCAAAAAGCATTTATTAAATGTTTACTGTGTGTCAGGTACTTAATAAAGGAAAAAAAAAACTAACTGTAGTTTGTGCTCGAGGAAGGCAGATTCTAATGAAGGAAACAAGTACATATCAAGTTGGATATAAGATACCCAACTATATAAATGTAGCCCTCTCTCTGCCCTCCAATTAGGAGCTAAATGGCCAATACAAGGGGTGGGATTTGAGCTGAGTATTTAAAGAAGTCAGAACTCAGAAAATTGAAACTACTCTGTTTTTTTTAAGTCATGGCCAATCTGGGGATTTGTTTGGCTTGACTATACATGGTTGTAACAGGGTATGTTGTTTTTCTTATTCTCAATGAGAGGTATATGGGGAGGTGAGAGGGAGAGGAGGTGGGTCTTTATTTGAGAAAATAATTAAATGCAAAATAGAAAGAAAGAAAGAATAAGAGAAAGAAAGAGTGAAAGATAGAAAAAAGAAAGAAAAGAAGGAAAGAAGAAAGGAAGGAAGGGAAAGAGAGAAAGAAAGAAAGAAAGAAAGAAAGAAAGAAAGAAAGAAAGAAAGAAAGAAAGAAAGAAAGAAAGAAAGAAAGAAAGTTAGAAAGCAGAAGAGGGAGAAAGGGAAGGAGGGAGGAAGGAAGGAGGAAAGAGAGTGAAAAGGTAGGAAGGAAGCAAAAAGAGAGAAAGGAGGGATGATGGAGGGACGGAGGGAAGGAAGGAAAGAGAAAGAAGAAAAAGGAAGAAGGGAGGGAAGGAAGGAAGGAAGGAGAGCAAAGAGAGAAGAAAGGGAGCAAAGCATTCCAAGCATGGGAGATAGACAGCCAGTGCAAAAGTTCACAGATAGGAGCAGCAAACAGGTCATTGTAACCAACATTATAGGTGGAAAAGAATAAGGTGTGAGGCTAGAAAGGAAAGAAGAGACCGTGTTATGGAGACCTATAAGTGCCAGACAGAGGAGCTGCTATTTGTTCCTAAAGGCAATAGAACACCATGGAGCTCCCTTGTAGAACAGAGGTGCAGGGTGATATGACTAGAACTGTATTTTAGAAAAAAAATTCCTCTGGCATCTGAGTGGAGGATGGATTGGAGAGGGAAGAGACTAAAGGTGGGGAGACCAATAAAGAGCAGTCCAGGTGAGAGGGGATGAGGGTCCAGCCTAAGGTCACATGGGTATAGAAGAGGGAACATACATGAGAGATATTGTGAAAGTAGAAACAAGGTTTGCCAATGGATTCAATATGTGAGATGACAAGTGAAGATTTCTAGCCTAGGAGTGGAGGAAAGTTCAGAAGAGTGGACTGCTGGGGTAGAGGGAAGATAATGAATTCTATTTTGGACATCTTGAATTGTCCCTGAAGTAATTTCCCTCCTTCCCAGGCCTGTACTACTGAAGAAAGAAAGAGGGATTTTGAGAAAATCTTTGCCCATTATGATGTTGTAAGTACCTTGTTCTTTGTGTTATACTTTTGAGACTTTTGAATTAGAGTTTCAGTTTGAGACTCTTGAGATAAACTTTTGGGATTCTTGAGGTTAGAAAATTTTATAGCCACTCAATTGAATATCATTCTAGCTGCTAGTAAAGGAATTTCACACCCTTTGGATGCACAGGAAATTCTGGCTGCAAGATTTTTTTTGTTTCCTCTAAGGTTTACCCACAACTCCATGTCTACTGCTATTAGGGAAAACAAACTAGAAATGGCAGTCCATAAACACATTATTTTCTAAAAGTGGGTTTTGTCCATCCTCTAAAGCAAAAAAAAAACAAAACAAAACATCAATCTTAAAATTTTTGAAATAGTTTAAATTGATTCAGGAGCTGAGGAAGATTTTAAAAATGTGTTCTTTTGTAGTTATAATGGCTGTCTAGAGAGGCAGCTCATTGTAATGCACTGAGAGCTGGCCTCAGTCAGGAAGACCTAAGTTCAAGTTCTATCTCTGATACATACTGGTTATATGACCCTGGACGAGTCACTCAACCTTTAGTGACCAAAAAAATTAATACTGTAAGTTGCTAAGAAGCAGCTGATTTGTATTAGTGAAATTTCCTCACTGACAGTTCCCTACCCCATTTAAATTATGGGTTAGTTCCAAAAGAAAAAAAATGCTATGTGATACTGAATAAAATACATGCAACTGACTCCTCATATTAATATCACAAACACATTGCTGACCTCAAACTTACTACTCAGGTGGGGTGGGGACCCTGGGCTACTGACTTATGTCTGCTTGTTAACTAAAAGGAATTGGATGATTGAAATAGGAGAGACATTTTGAAACAAGGTCAAGGGGAGAAGAATGCAGATAGGAGCTTGTTAAGACATATTTCCCTTTATTTCCTACTGAGTTTTAATTCCATGGTTGAAATATACAATGAATCTGCAAGTGTGCAGTTTGCACCATATTTGCCAGTAATTATCCTTAGTGGCCAATGTGCATACCTCCATCTACTGGTCAAAAAAAAGTTCAGACATTTAATGTTCAAATGTTTTTGCTCTGTCATTTCCAAATATAAAATGAACATTTTCTCTTGATCCCCATTTGTAGCATGTCAGAAAATGTCTATATTAACTCTAGGTCTAATGAAGCCACGGTGCCATTGGCTGCTCAGTGTCCAGCACTAAGATAGTCAGAGACATGAATAAGAAATGACCAGGCCATGTGCGTAGTTCAGGGAAGAAAGATGAACTCCATTTATTGATTCTTAGGACAAGGTTTTTATAGAGCAAATGAGACAAAGGAAGGGACCTTAAATATTCTTATCATTATCTTAGTCTGTTATATCCTGGAAGTAGCACAGAATAGATAATTTGATAAGGATTTGTTATCTAGGAGACTAAAGTCTTAGGGTAAGACCTTTGATCTAGGCCTTAGGTACCTGCTAATGCAGCCATAGTCATAAAGGGACCCAATTGAGAGCGGACTTCAAAGCCAAAGCCACAATCATCACAAGACATCACGTTTAGAGCTGACCACCCAAAGATACCTGAGCGCTGAATCAAATATTTTGGCTCTCAATAACTAAAATCTTGGGGAAGAGCCTATTGGTCTCAGAATTCAAATAACATCCTTGTACGTGTAACCCATATCAAAAGATCCAAGGAGCAAGCTTAACAAAAAGCCGCATTCGAAGGTCCATCTATTGAGCACATAGTCTGAGTCCTGGATCAGGCTTCCCTTGGCTCCCTACACCAAAGCTTTCTTGAAATGAGAATTCCTTGTCTCCTTGGGACTGGTGCTCTGGAAAATGGAGCTGAATTTGTTATCTTGGGCCCTGGCTTTGAATCCTATCTCTGTAATTTAATATCTGGGTCAATCTTGGCAAGTAACAACCTCTCTGAACCTCAGTTTCCTCACTGTTGGAATAAGGAGGATGGGCTAGATGGCCTTCGAGATCTTCAATGCTATGATCTTTTGGGCCCTGAATTGGAGGGAGGAAATAACAGCGACTAAATTGGCTACTAAGTACAAAGGATTGGCTTTCTTGAGACTGAAGAAGGGCATTGTGGAGAGGAAGGCACAGAGGGCGATGAGTAGGACTTGGAAGAAACAATCCTGAAACTTAAAGACAGTGAGGTATTTTGGAACAATAGTGCCTGGGTTTGCGCCCTACCTAAGCTTCAGCAAAGAGAAATTATAAGGGTTAATAATAAGGTTAAACTGGTTAAATTCCTGTATGGGAAGATTTTCTAAGAATATTATTATTAGGATAGTTAGGAGTATACCTAGACAGAGGGCACAAGTATGAATTTACTATAATGGGATAATATTTTTTAAAAATATTAAGGAGTGAGAAAGAGGGTTGTACTGGGAGAAGGGGAAGGGAGGGGTAGAATGGGGTAAATTCTCTCACATAAAAGAGATACAAAAAACTTTCATAATGGAGGGGAGGATGGGAAGGGAAGGATTGGCAGACAATACTTGAACCTTATTCTCGTATGAATTGGCTCAAAGGGAAAATAACATACATACTCAGTTGGGTATAGAAATCTGTTGTACCCTACAGGGAAATAGGAGGGTATGGGGATGAGAAAGTGGGATGGGAGCTGATAGAAGGGAAGGCAGATGTGGGGAGGCAGTGGTCAGAGAAACTGTGAAGAAGAGTGTTGGCAATTCTCATGATAAGAACTTTGTGGGAGGAACTTGGGGTATATTTGCATTTGGAGTACATTTGGTATACATATATGCATATTTCAGTGAATATGTGACTCACTGACGTGGGTTTTCTTGCCAAGAGACCAGATGGCAACTCATCTATGTGCTCTCATCCTGTGTGACTCTTGTACGTGTCCTTCCATAAATTTCCTACCCTTAAAATAAAAAAAAAATGTGTTTATGTGCTACGTACGTTGGGCAAAAGGAAAGAAGATTGCTTATATTCAAAACACGCTGAAATACTCCAATATGTCCCCTCTGGTGCCATCTCTCTTGATCTTCTGTTTCTAATTACATGCTTTGCCAATCTTTGAGTAAAAACATGATATTGTGGCTCTTGATTGACTTAAGACAACCAGCACAAATGTGTGGCAAATACTTTTTGCTTTGAGTTTCTGCTATTTGGAAAGGGGAAAAAATAAATCAATTTATTTCTTTCATTCATATTTCATGCAAACTCTGCCTGCAGAGGCCAAGTACTCAGGATGAACAATTTCCATTTAGTTGGAGAAGATTTATTTGGGATTAATTCTTTAATCATTTTCATGTGGTGTATCAGTGTTTTACACAAAAAGCTAAAGCAGAAAACTAGAGCTGGAATCTATTGGCATACTGAAAAGATTATTGCCTTGGCCCGTCTGCCACATCTATTCTTGTGTTTTCTGACTCCATTCAATTGTTTGGACTTCTTTTTTTCTTTCAGAGTAAAACTGGAGCCTTGGAAGGCCCAGAAGTTGATGGATTTGTCAAAGATATGATGGAACTTGTCAAGGTGATCTCAATGAGGCTAAGTAGATTTTTCTTATCCTGGGCTTTTGCCAGAATTAGATAGTTCTAAGAATTCATGCAAGAGAGAACAACCAGAAACATTTGTCTGTTAATCATTTGACTTTTAGTAAAAATCCAAAGACATCTCCCCAAATTCTACCTTCACCTCTTTTTAAAACCATCTGTTATTTAAATGACAAGGAATTTGTGAGCTTCTGGAGTCTGCATAAAGAATGCCAAGTTTATCATAGATACACTATGCTGTTTGAACATTATTTCCATATTTGAGACTGTTATACTTGTACTCAAGAGAATTGAGTCACATTTCTCAATTTAATTCTCTTTGAGAGATATACTCATTTGTATTCCATTAGTAATCTAAGGGCTTCTCTTCCCTCTTATAAGGGAGAGCTGTTTATCTTTTAGGAGACTGAAGTAGCCTTGGTTATCTTAATTTAGGTTATGTTTCCCCAAGACAAAGTAAAGCTAAGAGCTGGCAATTATGCAGTGAATCTAGCCTAGGTAGACAAATCCAGAAATCTAGGTTGGAACAAAAATTAAACTGGATTGACTTATTTGCCCTGCTGAAGATAAAATGTTCATCTGTAGCTTTTCCCTTTATTTGGTGAAGTGTAGCCACAAAATGTGGGAAGCTATTGGGGATGTATTTGCTTAGCAATTGACAGAGACTGGCAGCCAATGAGGCATAGTGACCAATGGCAGGCTGATTTTACTCCAAAGAATCCCAGACTCTACCTGGGTTAACTATACTTTTGCTACTAAAATGGGTTGTAGGGATGGGGATGGGAGTGGAGGTTAGGGTGGGAATGCAAGAAGTATCAGAGCTGGCAAGGGTAGGGTCTTTTGTTTCACTTCTATGGAACAAGACTGGTTTTACTGAATGTTAACTTTCTTTTTAAAAATTCTATTTTATTACAAACTTAGCAATTTTCTTTTTTTCCACATTAAATTTATTTGTTTACTTTTAGTTTACAACATTCAGTTCCACAATCCCTTGAGTTCCAAATTCCCTCTCCTCCCTCTCCTCCCCCCCCCCCATGGCTGTGTGCAATCTGATATAGGTTCTACAAATACCTTCACACTAAACATTAGTCAAGCTGTAAAGAAGAATTAAAACCAATGGAATGAACAATGAGAAAGAAGGAACAGAACAAAACGAAATGAAAAAAGGAGAGAGAGAAAGTAGTTTGCTTCAATCTTCCTTCAGACTCTACAGTTCCTTCTCTGGATGTGGATAGCCTTTTCCATCATGAGTCCTTTGGAGTTGTCTTCTAACCTTGCACAGTCTAGCAAAGCCTGTCATCACAGATACGATGTGTTTGTAATTGTGTACAAAGTTCTCCTGGTTCTGCTCTCCTCACTTAGCAACAAACTTAACGATTTTTTTTTTGCTTTTTTGGAGGGCAATTGGGGTTAAGTAACTTGCCCAAGGCACACAGCTAGGTTTTTGTTTGTGTGTGTTAAGTGTCTGAGGCTGAATCCGAACTCAGGTCCTTCTGACTCCAGGGCCGGCACTCTACTCACTGAGCCACCTAGCCTCCCCTAAACTTAACAATTTTCAATAAATTCTGTTAACTTTCCTCAATTTCATCAGTTTCATCATGTATATTAAACCTAGTCACTTAGATTTATTTCTCACCCCCACGCCCTTCACGTGATGCTCTCAATGGGAATTCTGCAGGCATCTTTTCATGCAGGAAGCTTGCTAGCTGTTTGGATAATGGTACCTGGTTGTTACACATATTTCTTTATTTATTTGGAATGCCGTGGAACATCCACTAGTAGGAAAAGGACATTTCCTAGTGCACCTTAAATTTCCATTGTAGAAAACCCTACCAGATGGGAGCTTTAACTCCCTTTCAATAGAACAAACTAGGCAGGCAAGTTTGTCTTCTCCATGGGCTGTTTGACTCCACAGCTGGGAAAAGCTAGATGATTGTGGAGTTATCTGACCTTCAAGGCCTGGTGCTTACAAGCCTCCATTCAAAGAATTGATGTTTCCTAAGCAGTCTCCATGTGCCTGAGTCATGCATCACCAGCTAATGCAAACCCAAGAAATAAGCAGGAACCATGGAAGCAGTTATCAGCCCAAGTAATTCAATTGACAGTATCTCCCTTTTTTCCTCTTGTCTCAACCCAAACTTGAGGAATAGAAATTATTCCCAGACTTTAGGTCTCAATTGAGCAGAAAAGCCTCTCTGTCATTTTCCCATTTTTTTTGCCCAGCAGGCCTCTGTAACCATGGTGATGCCTAATCTTGAAGCAATGAGGAGGCTCCTGGCTCTGGTCAGTCCTTTTCTAAGGAGTTGCTACTACTGAGTCCTTTCCTTCTCTCTGTTCGTCTTGGAATCAGAGAATGTTAGAGGCGCCTAGAACCAGGTGTATCTAGAATACACCCTTAATTATTCAAAGGAAGAGACTGAGATTCACTCTTTTTTTTCCTTCCTCTTTCTCTTCCTTCTCTTTTCTCTTTTTCCTTTCTTTTTTCAATTGACCTTTAAAGTTCTTTGTAACCTGGTCCCTTCCCACCTAATACTTCATTCTATGGACTCTGGGATCCAGCGACACTGGCCTCCTTGCTATCCCTGCAACATCTCTTACATTCACTTACAAAGGCCTGGACATAGGAGCTGGAGTGCTCCCATGCTGCAGTGTTCTTTCTCCTCTCACTTCTCCTTGTTAGCTTCCCTGGTCTCCTCCACCTTTTGCATGAGACCTTTCCTGGTCCCTCCAGTCGCCAGGGCCTTCCCCTTGAGACTGCCTTCCACCTACTCTGCATGTGTGCTGTACATTCCTAATTATTTACATTTGGTCTTTTCCATTAGAATGTGTGCTCCATGAGGACAGGTATTGCCTTTGCCTCTCTTTGCACCCAGCACTTAGCACACAGTAAACCAGACAGACAGTAAGCATTTTTAAATTGGTTTGTTGAAATTGTGTCCATTTTTGCCACCATCATACTGCTGAGCAAAGCGCTGATCTCATAGCTGACTAGGAGCTGTGCATATGGAGAAGCTTCTGGCCACAAAGGGGATCAGATGGGGTATAAAGGAGGAAGGCCATAGGGAGGAATGAGAATAGGAACTGGGGCTGCTTTCCCTGGACTAACCTTCTAGAGTCCAGAGGCATATCTATATCTATGTCTATCTATGTATTTATACCAGAGCCTAGTGCCTGTCCCTCTCTCCTGTTCTGTGATGACTTGGCACTACCCTCTGCCCATTAAGACCCAATGGGTAAAGTGGGCCTCTGGGAAATTGGGTGTTAGTTTTCTCTCACTGTAAGTCCTCTTCTTTCATGGGACGAGGAAAAGAGAGATCCATGAAAATAAACCATCTTCTAAATCTGGAGAAAACCCTGTTTTTAGGGCAGGGTTGTTTGGAACCCTAACTCATAGGAAAAGTGGAATATCCTAACTCCCTCAAAGTTCTCTCCCATCTCTGGGCCTCTTGAGATCTGATCCTTTAGCTTTATTATCCAGAAAGGGCTTTGAACCAGGGCCCCTAGGTTGAGCTCTCACTGGTGTGTGTGTGTGTGTGTGTGTGTGTGTGTGTGTGTGTGTGTGTGTGTGTAGGGGGGACAACTATATGATGATAGGGGACAGTTAGTTCATTTGCTTACTGAGAACTTTTTTCTCCAGGGAAAGGGAAATAAGACATGTTGTTAGTGGACAGTTGCTCACTCAGGGAGCTTGGGACAAGGAGAGCACACCTCTGGGTTGGTTCACCAAGATCCTTACCCAGGGCCCACTGAAGCAGTGACTGCATGTTTTCAGTATTATGACCCTGGGCATCTACCTGGCCTCAGGGCTGAGCAAGGAGTGCAGCCCTGGGTCAGAGGTTGGGTTATCAGTCTGTCGTGTAAGATGTTGCATGTGAAATCTTAAATTTATGTAGTTTCTATAGGAGAAACGAAGGCTCTGGTGATTTTGTTTCTGGTATAAAATGGGATTTCCTTTCTGTTTGTAATTCATCATAGAGATATTTTGGTAGGAGGAGAGGGGAAGAGTACAGTGCCTAACTAGTGAAACACCAAAGATCAATATCATTTAAAATGATGGCGACCCTTCCCCCTCCCCCCCCCCAATTGCTTGTTGACTTAACTTTTGGTCAAAGTCAGTTACAAAGCCTGTAGTACAAATGAGCAAGAGACTGTCTTGTGTTCTTCATAGCTATTTATGGAATTAGAGCTGAAGGAACTGCGAAAACCATCTAGACTGACCCTTCATCATAAAAATGAGAGAATAGGCTGACAAAGTGACTTACATGTCCAAAGTCATATAAAGGTGACAGCATAATAAAGGAGACCTTGGCCTTGAAATACAGGTCATTTGTTCAGTTTAACAACTCCAGTACCTTCAATCAGCCCTTATGCGGCACAGACTTGTAGCCAGGTTATTGGCGCCTTTCCTAAACCATGGCTTCCAAAATGGGACAGCCAGTGGTGGTATGACCAAGGCAAAGTACAGCTGATCTGTTCACTTTATTCTGAATACCTCTTCTGTTAACTCATCCTCAGACAAGTTGGCCTTTTTGCATTTTTCATCATCCTGCTAATTTGCCCTTCTGGGACCTTTGTGGATCCTGGTTATCCTATACTATGTGTTTGCTATGCCTCTCAACTTCATGTTATCTGCAGGTTTGATATATGCTGCATTTGTCTTTTGGGCAGCACGGTGGCTCAGTGAATGGAACACTGAGCTTGGAATCAGGAAGATTACTCTTTGTGAGTTCAAATCCAGCCTCAAACACTTACTAGCTGTGTGACCCTGGGCAAGTCACTTCATCCTGTTTGTCAATTTCCTCATCTGGAAAAGGAAATAGCAAACTATTCCAGTATCTTTGCCAAGGGGTCATGAAGTGTCAGACATGACTGAACAAATAGCTGTCTTTATCATTGATAAAAATGATTTTAGCATTGATAAAAATGCTCAGAAGAACAGAACAGAGAACAAAAATTCCATTTCCACCCTTTCTCCAGGTTGATGTGGATCTGTTAACCACCACTCCTCGGGTCTGGTCATCAGACTATACAATTATCCAGTCAACATCCCATTAGCTTATCAAAAAGGATACAGTTAGAATTTGTTGAATGCCTTGCTGAAATCCAGGTGTCCTATGTCTATAGCATTCAATTAAGTCAGGAGTTGGCAAACTATGACCAGGGGGCCAGAACTGGCCTACCATCTATTTTGGTACAGCCTATGAGCTAAGAATGTTTTTTGCATTTTAAAATAATTGTTATACACAATTTTAAAAATAATTGTTTAAATAATTATTATAATATGTTTTAAAATACCATATTTAAAGGTAATTATTATTTATAAATATAAAAAACATTTTTAGATCCTGAACCACACAAAAATAGGCAGCATGCCAGATTTGGTCCACAGACCATAGTTTGCCCTAAGCAACCAGGTTACTAATATCATCAAAAAAAAGGAAATAAGGTTAGTTGGGCATGTTTTGTTCTTATCATAGTGATCTACCACTTCCCTTTCTAAGTATCCAACCAGCGATCCTTAAAATAATACAGTCTAGAATTTTGCCAGGAATTGACATCAAACTTGCTAGCCTAAAACTGAAAATATCTGTCTTTTTTTTTCCATTTTTGAAAATCAACACACTGTTTTTCAATTTCCAGTCAGATGACATCTCTTCCATTTTACCTATTTTCTCAAAGATCACTCACTCAGTAATCACACCTACAAGTTCTTTCAATACCCAGCTGCTACCCTATTGCGCATAAGCCATAGAGACAAAGCCAGCCCTCAGAAATGTTTGAATAGGCAAACTCCCCTTTCAGAATATCCCAGTGCCATTCTAGTACCCTCTTCCTCTTCCTTTCAGGTACCTAATATATGCCCCATTCCCACAAGGCTTTCTTTATTTTCTCCTCTGTCTCTGTTATAAATCTGACCCTTTCTCTCTAACATCCAAACCCTAAACAATGTTTCTCGTAGTTTAAAACATGTCCCTAACTACTAAAACATCATAATGGCATTTTGGTCCCTAAAATATCCCCTAGGATCATTTCTGCTTTTTTCCACTGGAACAACTTAATGTTTGAGCTAGCCTTTCATTCATTCAGAGAATCATAATGACCTTTTTTGTTTTTGCTGCCAGAGGCAGAAAACCTCCCACAGGGAAGTAATCAAGCAGGTCTTTTTCCAGCAATGCCACAAGGCTGAATTCATAATTCATAATCACCACCAGCCTGGCTGAGTTCTCCCACCCCCACCTCCTCCATTCCACACCACCCCCGTTTGAAGGTGTGTGGCTATGGCTAGTAAGGCAGAGCTTCTGGGAAGGTTTGGAAAATGAAGTGGGAATGTAAACCCATCACCTGGAGGGATGCAGTTGGGAATGAACCTGTTTGCATCAGAAGCAGTTAGAGCAGTCCCTCGAAATGTACAGGTTCCTGCCATATCCTAGCTTTTTTCAGGATGCTTTGGGACCAGTTCCCAGCTTGCATCTCTGAAGCTACTATGGATCCGATCAGTTTGTCTAATGATCATTTTGTTTTCTTCTTCTCTAGCCCAGCATCAGTGGTGTGGACTTGGATAAGTTTCGAGAGATTTTGCTCCGTCACTGCGATATGAACAAGGATGGGAAAATTCAGAAATCTGAGCTGGCTTTGTGTCTCGGTTTAAAAGTCAGCCCCTAATTGTCAGTGACCTTGGTTTTGTGCTCTGGGTGTATTTGTTTGTCAGCCCCTGCTGGCAGAATTGTATCTAATCTCTGCTTATAGTGTTTGAGTGGATCTCATGTAATTCTTCCCATAAAAGTTCAAGGGTAGTAGAGAGCTTAAGGAAAGGGAGATGTCAAAAGGGCCTTCCTTGCAAGGATGAGGAAATTGTCCAGCCCTTAGAGGGAAGTCATCCAAAGAATTGCTCTCACTTTTATAAATCAGTTTCAGAGAGACAAAACTTTCCTGCCTGCCATAAGATTCATCTGACCCACAATGACTGCCTTCCTGGCCATCTTGCTATCACACTCTCAGTTCTGGGGGAGGTATTTCCTGAGCATTGGCTGTTTGTCCCTTTACACAAAGCCTGTCAGGCATCCCTGGCTTCCTGTGAAGATTAAATTCGTGTGCTGTGTAAATGTCTGTGCTGTCATTTGTGCAAATAGAATTGGAAATGAAAATAAATCCTGGAATTAGATTAAAAAGAAAAATCACCATCATTGGTGCTTGTGTCTCATGGTGTGGTTTATATACTGGACCCAGAGCCCTTCAGACCCCATAGGCAGTGAGGGAAAATCTGAAGAGAGAAGCCCGAATCCTGGCAAAACTCTAGCCACAAGGTTCTCTTCCTTGAAGCCTCATTGGACCTGAAGATGTGATAAACTGAAAATAATTAATGTTATGCTGTATTTTTGAATAGCCAGTATTACTCTGTATCCCATCTTAGTTTCCATTTTTTCAAACCCCAGATCTCAGACTAATTCAAAAGGAGCAGGAACTAAAGGCAAGATTGGGGATGACTTGGTCTCCAGGAGGAAGGCTAAAGGGGGTGGAGGTGGATCCTGAGTGGGAGGGTTTTTGTTTTGTAGCCAAAATCACTAGAGGAGGTTAGATACCCATCAAGCAATTTACATTCCTTAAGTGCCAGGGAGGGGTATGACAATCAACATCTGAAGGCCAACCCACTTACCTTTGTCAGGAAAGGTCCAAAAGATATACTGTCAAGCCAAGGTTTAAGAGACCCTGTCAGTCTCACTGAAGATCTCTGGTCATCAGGAGAATCCATTGACCCTATTTCTTGGTTACCACTAGCCTAAATAATAAGTTAATCGTGACTTTTTGCTGAGGTGCCCATCTGACCCATTTTACTAACAGTACACACTTCACTGTTAATAAAACGATATGACCTAGAGAAAACTGTGACTCAGTATCATTTTTACTCACTAACAAAACTGTCATAAAAATCTTAATTTCCACTGTCAGGTAGTTATTATATGAACAAGATTTCTCATATCCTTCCTAATTCTGTGCCAGAAGAATAAATGTACCCTCACCACAAGTTTGCCAACAAGACTAGTCCTAAACATGGCTGTCTTTTAGTGTTGATCTCACTCTGTCTCCTATCTCTGTCTCTCTCTCCCCTCACTTTTTCACTTTTCTTCCTTTTTTCTCTTCTCTTTTCTGTTTTTCCTTCTCTTCCTCCTCCTTCACCTCTCTCTCTCTCTCTGTCTCTCTGTCTCTCTCTGTCTCTCTCTGTCTCTCTCTGTCTTTCTCTCTCTCTCTCTCTCTCTCTCTCTCTCTCTTTCTCATACACACACACACACACACACACACACACACACACACACACACACAATTTCTCTTTGAAATCTTACTTCTTAAATTTTTCTCCATATTGGTCTAGAGACCAGTGGAGGGAAAGGATAACGTGTGACTTCTTGGATCGATGCAGTAAAATTATTAAACACAAAGGATTAAAATAAATATTTATCACCTTAAGGAAATTTTAGCCAATCTACCAAATCATTATTTAGATCATGAATTTAATTGCAGTCTAAATCTAAGGAACTCCTCCTTTAATAGGGCTTGTGTGGGAAAATAATGGTGGTCTTAGGTATAATAACAAAACATAGCCCCATTTTTTTTTACCATATTAGGAAATGATTTTTGAACTTTCTCTTTTCAGTGGGGATTTGGGGTCTCCTTGCCTCACCTTAACTTCCACTGTATTTCCACTCACCATCTCTTTAAAGGCAAAACCTGCCCCCAGTCCCTTCCCCTGAGTCACTTTAAATCATACCAGAAAATAAATACATTAGTCAGTCAGAATTGGTGGCTACCAATTTTTTTATATACCAATAGAGATAGCTTTATACATACATATACATATATATTTAGGTAAGTAAACAATTAAGGAATAATAGATTTGGAATGGCAGTAGCCTATTCTGCTGCCAATAGAGAATAGGACAGGCTTCTCCCCACCCCTTAACAAATGCCCCTTTTGGGAGGGAGGAGGAAATATAAAGTGAATACTTTGAATACTTAACAGAAAGTGGCTTGCTTACCTGGGACAGAGAAAGAAAATATGAAGGTCCCCGGAACTGGGTGTGTCTATGGCTCACCAGTCCACTCCAAAGGTGCTGCTTTCAGCTCCTCGGCCCTAATCACCATCCTCTGCAACAGCAACAAATAAGATTGGGAGGTGGGGCAGGGAACCCAGGGACAGGGAACAT
This sequence comes from Gymnobelideus leadbeateri, assembly GCA_011680675.1. Taxonomy (NCBI): domain Eukaryota; kingdom Metazoa; phylum Chordata; class Mammalia; order Diprotodontia; family Petauridae; genus Gymnobelideus; species Gymnobelideus leadbeateri. The sequence continues at coordinate 198,526 of WOXC01008644.1, read as the reverse complement.
CACTCTGACCCTCTCAATTCTCCATATGACTGGCCAGGATGCATTCTCTTTATCCTTTATAATCCTCCAATGTTAAGCTTAAACTTCAAAGGTCTTTATGAACTTTAGATAAAAGTCTGCTTACTGCTCATGATTACTCCCTCAGTCTTCCAGCTCCTTAAGATGCTCATAAAACTGGTAAGCCAAGAAGGGTTACACAAAAATTCTAAAAATTCAGTCACATAAATATGCCAACAGAAGACAAAATTGGCTATGTTATATTACTTGGATGCCAAACTTGGAAGTCAAGAAATTTCTCCATCTACCCATAATGTCAAGGAGAATGAGCAAATGAAGGGAAGTTGCTGGGGTTTAAAACAAAATGCCCCCAAAATTGTTTTTTTCATCCTGAACTTGATAAACACCAACAAACATGAATGTTCCCATCTACGAAGAACAGAAAAAGAAATTTGCATAGGAGACTGCATCTATAATGTACAACTTGAGGGGTTGGCAGTTGAGTGCATAATACATTCAAGATATCAGTTTCAAAGCTGTTCTGCTTGTGTGTGTCTCTTCTGTTTGCTTCTGGGCATTCCTTTAAATGTTTCATTGACACTGTTCTTTTTTTCCTTTCTTTTGGCTTCACTATCACTAACCCTTCTTTCTCCCTGCTCACCCAAAATAAGAAATGAGCCTAATCAAGCATGATAAAAACAATACATTGGCCAAATTAAAATATAGATTCGTATATATACACATTTGCATATGTACATATGTGTGTATATTTGTTTACACACATATGCATATATGTACACACATGCATGTATATGTATGTATGTATGTCTCCTGCTATTTTAGTTCATTGCCTCTCTCAGTAAGTGGGAAACATTCTTGATTTCCCTGGAGTCATGCATGAGCATTTGCTCATAGCTCTCAAGGCTTTCAAAGTTCTTTTCCTTAACCATGTTGTGATCCTGCTACAGAAGTTTTCTCCTGGTTCTGCTTACTTCAGCCTCCATCAGTTCCTGCAAGTTTTCCCAAGTAGAAGGGCTATCTTAGCTAAAGAATAAATAAGCACACTTTGCCAGGGCCCCAGAAGGTCCAAGACCCCAAATTAACCAGAAGACTTCTACTTCCTAAAGAACATAAAAGTAGCAAGTAAGACCACATGCCTCACCTCTGGGCCCAAGGACCTGGTTTGAGGCTAAAGAGGGGACAAGTGCTCACCTCTCTGCGGTTAAAGTTTTCCTTCTAATATCTGACCTGGCCAGTGGTCACTCCTGTTGTGTATCAAAGCCTCCTGACAACTTTGTGGCTCAATACTTAGGAAGCAAATGTCACAACTTCTGCTATTTAATGTGTCACCACAATTCTAAACTCTCTCTCCATTGTCTTATGTGAATGGGGGGTTGATCAATGGAGTTTTTCAATCAGCTTGAAATTATAGGACTTTTAAAAGCACCTCTTTCTATATTGGGTCTGAATATGACTGCTGGCACCTTATTAAGAGGACAAAGACACTCTATTATTGGGTTTCAAAGACTGAGACTGCTCCAAAAATAAATTGTCTGATTTGTAGTCATCTCTTAGTTTCTTCTAGGGAACAAGTTCTAATGACAATGGATATGATTTCATTAACAAGGTTTAGTTTGGGGTATATGGGGTGTTCAGGAGTGAGGGATTGCTAAACCTTTTTTAGGGCTGTTCATCCACTTTTGGTCTTCACCTGATTTGCCCAGCGATCGCTTGTGTCTCCAAGAAGCTATAGCAAGCATAGTAGCCACACCCTCTTAAAACCATTTCAGCAGATGGGCTAAACCAGGCTGAAAGTAACTAAAAGGTCTCAAGCATTTTTGTGAGATAGGGAGGTATCTACTCCAAGCATGTGAAGATTTCTCCTAGCAGAATAGGTGGATGAAAACAATTTGTTATCATGGCCATTAAGGTGGCTGAAGCAGGCCTGTGAAGTGCTAAGAGTTTGGTCAGGCACCAAAGACACCAAGGTCATCCACTGTATCCCAGGCCATCACCACTCATCTTTTTTTTAATGGAAAATGTTTGGCTTTTTCCATTTAATATTATTTTTTTTCTAATTACATATAAAATTGTTTTCAACATTCATTTTTATACAATTTTGAGTTCCAAATCTTTTCTCCTACCCTTCCACCCCCCTCCCCAAGACAGAACAAAATCTGATATAGGCTATACATGTGCAATCATATTAAACATATTTCCACATTAGTCATATTGTGAAAGAAGAATCAGAACAAATCAGAACAAAACCATGAGAAAGAAAAAAAAGGAAAATAGCACACTTCAATCTGCATTCAGACTCCATAGTTCTTTCTCTGGATGTGGCTAGAATTTTTCATCATGAGTCCTTTGGAATTGTCTTAGATTGTTGTATTGCTGAGAAGAGTCAAGTCTATCAAATCTACTCATCACAAAATATTACTGTTACTGTGTATAATATTCTCCTGGTTTTTCTCACTTCACTCAGCATCAGTTCATGTAAGTCCAGTTTGTCTGAAATCTGCCTGATCATCATTTCTTTTTTTTTCTTTTTTTTTTTTTAGCAATTGGGGTTAAGTAACTTGCTCAAGGTTACATGGGTAGTCATTATTTATGCGTGGGTGCTCATTTTTCTGAGGCCACATTTTGATCTCGGGTCATCCCAACTCCGAGGCTCTTACTCACTGCGCCACCTAGCCGCCCCTTTAGGGCAGTTGGGGTTAAGTAACTTGCCCAAGGTCACACGGCTAGGTTTTTTTTTTTTTTGTTTGTGTGGGTTAAGTGTCTGAGGCCGGATCCGAACTCAGGTCCTTCTGACTCCAGGGCTGACGCTCTACTCACTGCGCCACCTAGCCGCCCCCATAATTTCTCATAGAACAATAGTATTCTATTACATTCACATACCATGACTTGTTCAGTCATTCCTCAATTGATAGGCATCCCTTCAATTTCTAATTCTTTGTCACCACAAAAAAGAGCTGCTATAAATATTTTTGTACATGTAGGTCCTTTTTCCTTTTTTATGGTCTCTTTTTATGCTCTCTACAAACCTATTAGAGCTATTGCTGGATCAAAGGGTATGCCCTTTGGACATAGTTCCAAATTGCTCTTCAGAATGGTTAGATAAGTTCACAACTCTACCAACAATGCATTAGTGCTCCAATTTTCCCACATCTTCTCTAACATTTATCACTTTCCTTTTTTTGTCCTATCAGCCAGTCTGATATATGTGATGTGCTACCTCAGAGTTGTTTTAATTTGCATTTCTCTAATCAATAATTATTTGGAGAATTTTTCATATGACTATAGTTTTGATTTCCTTCTCTGAAAACTGCCTGTTCACATCCTTTGACCATTTATCAATTAGGGAATGATTTGTATTCTTATAAATTCAGTTTAATTCTCTGTATATTTTAGAAATGAGGCCTTTAACAGAGACACTGGCTGTAAAAATTGTTTCCCAGATTTCTGCTTCCCTTCTAATTTTGGTTGCATTGGTTTCGTTTGCGTCAGCAGTCATCTTGACTTTTGTCCTGCCACTGGACTCCAACAACTCAGAAAGAAAGAGTAAGGCTGATGACTTTGCACAACTCTGCCTCACTTAAATCTAATTCATGCACAATTCAAACCCTCACCCATGATGTCATTGGTTCTCTTCAAAACCAAAAGACAAACAACAGGAGCAGTCTAGGACTCCTGAGAGGACGATCTCATCAGAAAAGTCACTACTAAGTATTGGGCAAGAAATGACAGGCCACTTTATTCCCTTTTGAGTCTTCTTTTTTTTTTAACCTCAACTCGTATTTCTAGAGTGCATAGAGCAACTGTCCTCCTCCAACCCCTCAGTCCTGTTAATGTCTGTCTTTTGGCAGAAGCCCATGGCAAGCTGCTCATGCTTACCCAGGTAGCCTGAGAGAGTTAGGATTATGGGCAATATTTTTCAAGCTCAGCATATGTCTAAAGAAGCAGAGATCCAAATTTCCTAGACAGAATAATCCCAGAATCAACCTTAGCAAAGTAGGGAAATGTATTTGCCAGCACCAACCTTGGAAGCTGCTTGAAGAATACCTCTAAGTTAAAGAGTTTGGAGAGCTTACCTTTACACAGAGAAGGGAAATGAGCAGCAGGCCTCTTGGAAAAAGAAGATTGCCATATGGTCCATAAAGCTGAAGAAGTAGTAAAAACAAACAAACAAAACCTAAAAAAACAATTAAACTCAGTAGGTCAAGGAACAGATTTTTTTTTTTTTTGCTCTCTGTAATTACCACAACAATGCAGGTCTGATTGGAAGGGGGTTCCATGTTCACCAGACCCAAAATGTGTTTTACTTTTGGAGTTCTTAAGATCATGCAGAGTGCTGCTAATGAGTTACCTACCTTGAAGAGGCTTACATGCCTGCTTCTGGGAGAATCACAAGAGACATGATGTGTAATGGAAGTGCTTTGGAGGGATTGGAAGCACACACAAACATGCCATAAATAGTTCTGGTCTGCTAAGTGATATCAATTGGTGTTAATTAGTTAAATGGACCTGGGGCCAGTTATTGGCAGTAAGTTATTGACAGTAAGGTGGAAGCATACTGGGATGGGGGTTCAAGTCAGTATCAGTAGAGAAAGATACACTGAACTCCTCAGGGATACCCCTAGAATCCTACTCACATGTTGCTGAACAAAGCTAGAGAAAATCACACAACTGAGCTGATTGAGTTTTCTACAATTTATGTTACATAATCTCACTAGGCTCTCCCTGCTTTATTCCCTAATCAATTCACTATTCTACTCATCATAACAGCTTTTCCAAACCTTTTTATCCATCTCCAAATTTCCCAAGGCTTTATCCTCTCAGCTGAGAACATCACCTCATATTTTAATGAAAAAAAAATTAGGACGTTCACTGAGAGCTCCCTCTTCTCCACTCTTCTTCATGTTGTATCATTCTAGAGCAAATAGAGCAATTGTCCTCCTCCAACCCATTTTGAATTCTTGTCTTTTGGCAGAAACCCATGGCAAACTGCTGATGCTTATCCAGGTGGCCTGAGAGAGGATTATGAGCAATGTTCTTCAAATTCAGCATGTGTGTAAAGCAGCAGAGATCCAAATTCCCTAGACAGAAGAATTCTAGAATCTAGCCTTAGCAAAGGAGAGAGATTTCTTTGCCAGCACCAGCCTAGGGATTGCCTTCTGCAACAATCTTCTCCTTCACCCCTGTTTCACATGGAGTGGTGACCATTCTTCTTGCTGAAGCAAACCTCTTTCTACTTGAACAAGTGAGCAATACGGAATTATGATCAAAGAATTATTAAACTACTTAAACCCTTTGATCTAGCAATACCACTACTTGGTCTATTTCTGAAGATAATTAGGGGGAAAGGAAAAGAATCTATATTTTCTTTTTTTTTTTTTTTTTGGAGGGAGGAAGGCAGGGCAATTGGGGTTAAGTGACTTGCCCAAGGTCACACAACTAGTAAGTGTTAAATGGCTGGATTTGAACTCAGGTCCTCCTGTCTCCAGGGTCGGTGCTCTATTCACTGCACCACCTAACCACTCCAAGAATCTATATTTTCTAAAATGTTTATAGCAGCTCTCATTGTAGTGGCAAAGAAGTAAAAGTTGCAGGGATGCCCATTAATTGAGGAATGGTTGAACAAGTTGTGGTATATGATTGTAATGTAATACTACTGTGTTATAAGAAATGATGAGTTCAGTGATTTTGGAAAAACATGGAAAGACTTGAAGGAAATAATGAAGTAGAAAATGAGCAGAACCAAGAGAACATTGTATATAGTAATTGCAATATTGTTTTAAGAATGATTTTGATGAATAAGTTATTTTATTTTATTTTATTTCATGTTAAATATTATAAATACCCAAATTAACTAGAGAGAACATATGAAGAAGGATGATATCTGCATCCAGAGAAAGAAGTGATAATTAGAAGTATGTATAGAATAATTTTACATATATATACACACACACCTATTTGTGTCTAATGGTAGCCATCTCTACGGCGCAAGGGGGAAGGGAAGGGGAAAAAAGAAATACCATGATAACTTTGCTGTGTATTTGAAAGGAATAGCAAGTTGTGCATAGTAGATTTGCAGTTTCACATGCAATAAACTTTTTTATTATAATCTTGCCTTATTGTACTATATTATAGAATGCTTGTCTTATTCCATAAATTAAAAATAAAATTTAATAATGGAAAAAAGTCAAGTGATACTATTCTATCCTTTCTCCAGCAGATAGTCCCTTCTACCAACCTTACTCTCTTATTAATCTTCACTTTTTCATTGTCTACTGATGTTTCCCTTCTGTTTACATACATGCCCATGCATAGTCTTTATCCTCAAAAGAACTTTGCTTCATCCATGTATCCCTTTTAACTATCATGATATAAAGCTCTTCCTTTTCATGGCAAGACTTCTTAAGAAGTCCTTCTGCAGTAGGCATCTCCACTTTCTTTTCTCTCACTCTCTTCCTAATTCTTTGCAATTTGGCCTCCAACCTCATTCAGCCTAAAATGCTCTCCCCGAATGTACATTCATAATGATCCCTTAATAGCCATATCTAAAGAATATTTTCTCTCATCCTTCTGGATCCTATCATCAACCTTTGACCCCATCGTACTTTTTACCTTGATACTCTTTTCTCTCTTGGTTTTGGAACAAGCTTTCTCCTGATTCTCCTCCCACCTCTCTGATTGCTTCTTCTTAGTCTTCTTGGATCTTCACCCAGGTCATGCCCATTAACTGTGAAAATGCCTCCAAGACTCTGTCCTGGGAATTTTTATCTTCTCCCTCTATAATTTATTATTTGATGAACTTATCAGCTCTGATAAATTCAATTTATCATCTCTATGCAAATAACTTTCAAATCTACTTGTCCATCTCTAATTTCTCTTCTGACCTCCTGTCTTTTATCTCCAACTGTCTATCGGACATCTCAAACTGGATGCCCATAAACCTTTCAAATTCAACATTGCCAAAACTGGATTCGTTATCTTTCCCCCCAAGCCTTTCTCTCTTCCTAATTTTTCCATTATTGTTGAGGGCACCTCATCTTCTCAAACACTCACACTCACAGCCTGGTATCATCCTCAACTCCTTGCTCTCTCAACACCCATTTCCATTCTATTGCTATAGCACCAATGCAATATTCACAGCACCAACAGTTACTATAAATATCCCTACATAGTGCTCAATTGTAAAATATAACAGACTCTCCACATAGAAGACAGAAGAAAAGCATTTATCCAGTCACCAGAAAACCAAATCCCAAAACCAGTAAGCTGATTCCATCATAGTAGCAAAGAAGCTGATAAGCCATAACAGCACAGAGAGCCACAGAATCCTTTAGCCTTCCCACAAACCAACATTTATTCACAAGCCTAATTGTCTCCCTCAGATGTGTCTTCTCCTCCCTCCAGTCTCCAGCTGCTCTGACTCCCAGCTTCCTGTGGGCTCTGCTCCATCCTTCAGCAAACTCCTCCCACCACAGCCTAGTAGGGGGCAGAGTATATTTTCAAAGCAGGGAAGGTCTTTAATTCCCTTAGGCTTATTGAGGGACAGGGAAGACCTTCAAATTACCATTACCATTACAATTGCCAAGACCTGTCATTTTTTTTCTTTCAAATAGCATTTTATTTTTTCCAATTATATGTAAAGACAATTTTAACATTAATTTTTTATGTAAAATTTTGAGTTCCAAATTTTCTTCCTCTCCCAATATGGAAAGCAATTTACATGGGCTATATATGTGCAATCATGTAAAACATATTCCCATATTAGTCAAATTGTGAAAGAAGTAGCAGAACAAAAGGAAACACACACATACAAAATGAAAATAAAATGCTTTGGTCTTCATTCAGACTCTATGAGTTCTTTCTCTGAATATTGATAGTATTTTCCATCATGGGACATGTAAGACTGAGGCTGAGAAACTGAGTAACACACACAGAAAAACAGCCAAAAAAATCCCACTTTGCTTGCCCTTAACAGATGATGATGTCTTCATGTGCAAGTTAATTGCATTGAAGTGAGTCAGAGCTGTGCAAAGTCTTCACTCTCTCCTCCAGGGTCATTGTAGTCCCGTGGGAAGACATAGGTCAGGATGACTGGAGATGGCCTCAGATGAAGTGGGAGACCTTGTCCTTTTAAACTGAGGTTTTTCCCAGGTCTCAATTTGTCTGAGGCAACACTCATTCAGTGATTTAAGGCTAGGTAAGAATTAAGGCAAAAGATGGCCTAGTTTGCCTTCATAAAAGAATCACTCTAGATTGGGGAAGACCTGCTTACACAGTATGTTTCAAAAAGTTTTAGCAACTAAAGCTTAAAACTACACTCAGGGGCAGCTAGGTGGCGCAGTGAGTAGAGCGTCGGCCCTGGAGTCAGAAGGACCTGAGTTCGGATCCGGCCTCAGTCACTTAATGCACACACAAACAGAAACCTAGCCGTGTGACCTTGGGCAAGTTACTTAACCCCAATTGTCCTCCAAAAAGCAAAAAACAACAACAACAACAACAAAAAACCCTACACTCAGACTTTTGGGACACTGTGCATATGTACATTATTTCTCCTGATAGAACATAAATTCCTTGAGATTTAGAATTGTTCCCTTTTCTTTGTCTTTGCATCCCTAGCACTTTAGTACAGTGCATGGTATACAGTAACTCTTAATAAATACTTAATGATTGATTGATAAACTCCAGCCCACAATGACCTCTCCTTTCTCTGACTTCCTATACCTTAGGATAGGAGCCACACAGTTTACTACCTAGTAACTCTCTGATTTTTATTTTCACATCTCTTCATTGAAATTATAGTGTCTTCTAAGGCAGGAACCATTTTTCATGCTTCATTGTATATCACCCTCCTACTATGCCTAGCATAGTGCTAGACAGGTAGTAGATCTTTTTTAAAATATTTTTTGATTATTTACTGGTTGGAGAAAAAGTGTCCCTTTACCAACATTTAAAATACATATATATATATATATATATTGCATATATATATATATAAAACATTAAAAATTTTTAATAACTTTTGCTGCCCATCATTCTAAGTTTTGTAATAATTCATTCTGGAAGATCAAATACTGAAATTGTATTGAAATCAAATACAAAGCTTAAATACTTTGGCCACATAATGAGAAGACATGACTCACTGGAAAGACCCTGATGTTGGGAAAGATTGAAGGCAAAAGGAAAAGGGGACAGCAGAGAACTAGGTAGATGGATAATGTCATCAAAGCAACAAGTATGAGTTTGGACAGACTTTGAGACTTCAAAAGATAATGAAGGATAGAAGGGCCTGGAGTACTGTGGTCCATGGGGTCACAAAGAGTTAGACACAACTGAATGACTGAATAAGAATATTAAAAATTTGTGCCTGTCAAAATTCTATTTTATCCTGGCATGTGTTCCATAATGAGTAAGGGGAGAAAAAAGTGTTGCTTGCTATTTGTGGTTACAGAATGAATTTGAATGTTTATCGTTCTAAGGGTCCCCCAGGCAGAGAGACAGAAAATAATTTTTTCTTGAAAGAGATCATGTAACAATTAGTATTGTACAACTTGAAATTATACAGTGACATCCCATGACCATTTAAAGTCCAAATTGGGAATTGATAGAGCTGAACTAGAATTAATTAGTACAACTACCCACATCAGAGATCAAATCATTCAGCTTCTTAGAAGGAGAATTTCAGCAAATGGGGCTCATCTTTTAGAAGAATGAGTGAGAGATCTTAATTGACTCTATTCCATTATGTCAAATTATACTGAAAACCTCCCCACAGTGAGTGAAGTCTGACAATGAGAACATTTTAGGGATGTGGGAGAGAAAATTGCTTTTTAGAAAGCTGAGGAATTGTTTTTGTCACTGCTCTTTTTGTCCATTGTTGTTCTCTTATAATAAAATTAGTGCTTGGCTAATTGGCTTTTCTGGAAGCCAATTGCTTTTCAACAGCTTTAAAATATACTTTGGGCACGTGAAAGTGGAGATTAAGTTGAAATTAGGGGTATGTCAGAGCCAGCTCTCACAGACTTTCAAGAGCTGATTATTAAATTTTCAGTGAGAGCATTTACATCTTAGAAATCAGAAAACATTACATTAACCAGGGGTTAATTTATTGTTTTATTGGTGGTCTAGATTTAATAAAGTGGTGGAGAAAATGTTTGTAATGTAGATTAAACTTAAAGATGTGTCATGAATTAGTTTTTCTTTTTTGAAAGCTAGTTGTTAACAGCATATCCTTGTGGAAACCAATATGTTCAGGCAAATATTTGCTATCAACCCTGCAAATTCATAGAATTTTAGAACTCCATAGAATCTCAGAGATTGCCCAGTACTATTCCATCATTTTATAGAAAAGGAAACTGAAGCCCCAGATGTTAAAGAAAGCCTGGGAGGAAATGTTCAGGCCATCATTTATTTATTTGCTTCATTGTTTTTGATCTTTACTTTTTACCAATCTTTTGTTTTTACATCACCTTTATTAATAAATATATCCCTCCCCACACGCCAATCTGGCAAACCATCCTTTGTAACAAAAAATTAAAAGCGGGGTGGGGAGGTACGGGAGCAGTTCAGCAAAACTAATCAACACATCCCTAAGTCTGAAGTATGCACCTACAATATTCAACCCCTGTAGTCCACCACCTCTGCAAATATGGGAGACACATTTTGTCATATATTCTTAAGGCTAAGCTTGGTCGCAAGTTCATTATAATCACGGCATTGGGTTTGTTTTGTTGTTGTTTTTGCTTCATTTGTACAATTCTAGTCCAAGGGTGGGGATCCTTCAACCTTGAGGCCACATGTGGCCCTCTAGGTCCTCAAGGGGGCCCTATTGACTGAACATAGAGCAATAAGGGGATTCGTTCTGTGAAATTTGGATTCAGTCAAAGGGCCACACTTTAGGACCAAGAGGGCCACAGGTGGCCTGGAAGCCATGGGTTCCCCACCCCTGTCTAGTCATTCTTTATATTTTCCTGATTCAGCTAAATTTAGTCCATACCAGTCTGTTTAAATCTTCCCATGCTTCTCCAAATATTCCATTGTCATTCAATCATTTCAGTCATGTCTGACTTTTAGTGACCCCACTTGGGATTTTTGGCAAAGATAATGGAGTGTTTTGCCATTTCTTTCTCAGCTCATTTTATAGACGAGGAGACTAAGGCAAATAGGGTTACGTGACTTCCCCAGGGTCACACAGCTAGTTGGTATCTGAGTCCAGATTTGAATTTAGGAAGATGAATCTTCTAATTTCAGGCCCAGGGCTCTACCTGTGCCACCTAGCTTCCCCAAATTTTCCATATTCATCAAGCAAAAGCAGGTAGAGTTACAGATAATAGAGAGATGGACTTGGAATCAAAAAGACCTGAGTTCAAATGCGGCCTCAGAAACTTACTAGCTGTATGACTCTGTACAAATCACTTAACCTCCATCTGCCTCAGCTTCCTTAACTGTAAAATGGGAGTAATAATCGTACCTGTCTCCCAGGGTTGTGGTTAAGATCAAATGAGATATTTGCAAAGCACTTACCACAGTGGCTGATGCCCAGTAAGTGTTTAATAAATATTCATTTCCTTCATTTCTTCCTTTTCTGATAGTACAGTAATAGTTCATCCATTTGTATCCCTCGATTTGTTGCTTGCCATTTCCAAATTAATGGACATGTAGGTCAATTTTTAAAAACCAGCTCTCCAAAACACACACACAACACACACACACACACACACACACACACACACACACACACACACTGAAGTTTAAGAAAAGTCAATGGATTTGGCAAGTAAGATATCATTGGTAACTGGAGAAAGTGGTTTCAGTAGAATGATGATGTTTAGGGGTTAAGAAGAGAATGAGAGGAGAGAAACTGGAGACTCCTATTTTTGACAGCTTCCTCAAGAAGGTTAGCCACGAAGGGAAGAGACAGGACAAGAGTTAGCAGGAAAGGAAGGATGATCTCGTGAGGGTTTTTTGAAAGATAAGGGACATGAGCATGTTTGTAGGAGGTATATTAGTTTACGTTATTGACATTTTCTCATCATTTTATTAAGTATAGGATATTAACAAAATAGTAAGTCAAGCCCTTAATTGTGGCATTTTCTGTTTTCTGTGGTAAAAACACTCCCGTTGAAAATTTAGAAGTTGGCTCATAGGAACAGTTTGAGCACGTCATTGACACCATTTTTGATTCTTTGCTGCCACAAAATTTCTGTGAATATAGAATCTTTCCTCTGCCTTTGGCTTCTTTGAGTCTATATGCCTAGGTAGAGTTCACAACAGATAGAGTATCCAGATGAGCATTGTCTGATGCTCAATATAAAATAATATTATCTTATTTTTATTAAAAATCATTAATTTTTAAAATAAATATTTTATATTGTAATGTTTATATATTATGATATATGTAATATATTATACTATTTATCTATTTTATAATATACAATATAATAACTAAATAAAATTTATTTAAAATTATTTTTAAAATATTTTATTATTTATTTTATCAAAATAAAAAATACTCAATATTAAAGGGAACAAATAGTCCATGACCTAAGATTAAAGGTGAAGTCATCTAAAGAGTGGTAGGAGGGTTTCAAAAACAAAATTTGAATGATAAAACCACATATTTTGATCACAAAGGTGAGGTGTCTAAAGAAAGCTATGTGGTTTTACAAGGAAATCATCAACCAACTTGAATTTTTAAAAGTATATGTAGAATAATTTTACATTATGTATAAGTAATTTAGGTATATATATATATATATATATATACATATATGTGCATGTGTGTGTGTGTGTATGTGTACCTATTTGTGTCTAATGGTAGTCATCTCTAGGTGCAGGGAAAAAGAAAAAGAAATTTACATGATAATTTTGTTGTATATTTGTTTTTGGGTTTTTTGCTTTTTAGAGGGGGAAAGGCAGGGCAGTTGGGGTCAAGTGACTTGCCCAAGGTCACATGACTAAGTGTGTTAAGTGTCTGAAGCAGGATTTGAACTCAATTCCTCCTGACTCTAGGGCTGGTACTCTATTCACTGTGCCACCTAGCGGCCCCATTTTTGTTGTATATTTGAAAGGAATAGCAAGTTGTGCATAATAGATTAGCACTTTCATGCACAATCATGTTTTTATTGTACTATGTTATGGAAATGCTTGTTTTATTCCATGACTTTTTTTTAAATGTAAAGGTCAGTACAAAATATAAAAGCAAGGACCTAAGGTTGAATACTAAAGAGCAGCACTATCTCATTAGAATAATTAATTTGAAATCCCAGAACAAGCTAGAATTTATGATGAATGCAAAAGGCAATGAAAATGTTTTTTCAGCTTTAATACAGGCAAGGGGTAGATCAAAGAAAGTATAGAACAGCTGCTCAAGATGGATGGGGTAATGACAACAGATGACAGAGAGAAGACAGAATTACTCAGCCCTCAATTTGTTTTCTCTCCCCAAGAGAATTATTTTCAAATAGAAATATAGAACAAAAAATGGTTAAACATAGAATTGAAACCCAAACTAAGTAGGGAAATGGTAAAAGATCACCTCAATGAGGTCCAGTCATTAAGCTTAGAGAAATTTCATCCCAGGACACTGAAAAGATTTGGGGAAATGATTATAAAGCCATTTTCAGTTATCTTTGAAAAACTGTGTAGAACAGGAGCGATACTGTAGAATTAAAGATATATAAATATCTTGTCCCATTTTCAAAAGTGAGACGATATTGATGGCGTGAGACGGGAGAAATCTGATATAACTGAAAAAACAAAGGTTTAAGCTTCTGGGCATATTGATTTATTAAGCAATGCATGCTAATTGAATAACAAATTGGGACCAGGCCTCCTCAGCTTGGCAGTGGACCCTGATTATTGAATAAAACATTTTTATGCATTAAAAGAAAACAATTAACAAGATATAAACCAGGATACAAGACTAGGTCATCTAATTTCCAATTGGAGGAAAAATTAGGGGCTTTATGAGTTGAGAGAGGAATGAGTAAGTTTTGAAAGTTGAGAATGGGAGGAGTGAGCTTGTGGACATTTCTGGATGTGAAACAGGATGTCATTCAAATCCCATGATTAGCAAGCAGGTAGTATTTTTACAGGGAAGTGAAATCTAGGTCACACAGTTTAAGAAGGATATCGATCAACTTAAAAGTATATAGAAGTGCACAACCTAGATGGTGAAGAGCTTGAAAGGTCCATATCTTATGAGAAAAGATGAAAAGATTTGGTTGGGGGTTGGGGGAGGGGGGAGGGGAAGGGGAAGTGGTGTTGTTTGCTTGGAGAAGAGAAACCTCAGAGGGGTGTGGTAGTTGTTCTGGAATTCGAAGGGTTTTCAGGTGGAACAGAGATTAGTCTCATTCAGTTTTATCCCAAAGACAGAATCAGGAGCAATGGGTAGAAATTTCAGAGACAAATGTAGGTTTGATGACGTGTCAAACTTCTAACAATTCAAGATGTCCAAAAGTGCAATGGGCTACCTTGACAGGGGGTATTGGTGGTCTTCAAGCAGAGGCTGAATGAATACATATCAGGTATAAAATGTTAGGAAGAACCTCCTCTCCCTGAAAAATCAATTTACCCAGAACACTAAGATTCCTAATTATAGCTCTATCCTCAGGATCCTTTTGATATAGGTCAGATAATTGTATTCCCATTTTGCAGATGTAGTTACTGAGGCACAGAGTAAACAACTTGCCCAAGTTCACACGGCATATCAACAGGAGAGACTGGATTAGAATACATCTCTTTACATTCAACCTAATCCTCTCTCCACTAGACCACCCAGTATCCTCTCTAGTCTCATGTTCAAGTAGGTTTAAATCACCCCAGGAAATCAACCAGATAAATGCGTCATCAAGCACATCTCAACACATCCAAAGCATTTGATGTCCCAATTTTAGCGGAAATGTGTTTTCTTTTATAAATATCTTAGCTTGATCAAATCGTCTTCAAGAACATGAAAGAAACAGGGAGTATCTCTGGAGAAATCCCCTTTACTCATGCCTCCTGCTCAGACAGAATGAGTTCAGCCTTTGCCTGTTCCCCTGCTTGGTAGAAAAGAAAAGGAACTTGGGAATATGAAAACAAGCAGATTGTTTTGATTAATCTTTTTTTCCCCTTTGCTTATAGTTGTTTGCAGGACAAGAAAATATTGTCATCAATGAAAACAATCACTGGTAGTGAGCAGTGCCAAAGCCAATATCATAGAAACATCTGCTGTATATGAGCCTAAGCCAACATTTCCCTTTAATGCCCTAATTATAGATATTATCTTGGAAAATGGTTCAGTAACAACTGTTGCACTAACCTAATCTGAAGTTGCCACTTGCTGCTTCAGCTGCTGCTGCTGCTTACCGGGTCTGGCTGGGGTGATTATGATGGTAAGGAGAAGGCTGACCATTTGGTTCAAAAAAATACAGAAAAGAATCATCAAATGTGAGCACTCTCTAAGCCTTCAGCTTCAGCTGGGGTGACTCTCCTAGGCTGTAATTTTCAGAATCTAATTCAGCCAGAATCTTTCCCAGGGAAGATGGAAAGGAGAGGGAGGTGAGTGTGGCTTTAAGTAAAAGGGCAGGAATTTCTGGTTGAGAAAAATAATTTTTCACTCTGGTTTTACATGGAAAAAGCAGCTTCTGATGTCCTGACTCCTATACCTCCCCCACCCCACTCTCAACTGTCCTGTTGGTTCCCTACTTCCTTTGACTGATTGTCATGACAGAGTCCCCAATCCCTCACCATTACATTCACTGTCCTGGAGGGTGTATGCTGTTTGTCGAAGCCCTTCTTCCTATACTATGATATTAACCTTTAATTCTGGACACTATGCTGCATTCAATGCAGCCTGAGAGTATATTAGCTTGGGGGATGGAGTGGGGGGCCCAGTGGTACTAATCACACTCTTGACTCATGTCAAGTTTGCATTTACTAAAACTGCCAGATCATTTTTAATAAGGATTACGGTTTCTTCATTACTCTCCCATCCTATACTTGTAAGATTGCTTATTTTTTAAACATAAGTGTAAAATATTCCATTTATACCCCATAAATTTCATTTAAGAGATGCAGCATAGTGTAATGAATAGAAAGTTGGCCTTGGAGTCAATAAAACTTGAGTTCACATCTACTGGTTTTGCTCCTTGGGCAAATCTCTAACATTCTAAATTGTAAGTGAGCTATCAAACCGAGTTGATAAGGGAGTTTCTTTAGTAGAGGTGCCCTGTAAAATTGAAATCACAAGTCCAATATGAAAAACAACCTTAATCTTACCCCATTCAGCCATTCTTACTAGTCTAAATTGGTATTGTTTTCGAAGCCTGATTCTGCCACCTATTAGCTATTTATAGAAGCTTTGTGTTCTCTGAAAATATAGTGAGTATGCAATCAATGCAAGTCTTTAATAAGAATGTTCAGGACCAAGGGGTGATGCCAGGAGCACCTCCCCAGAGACTTCCCTCCAAATTGACAATAGCCCATTATTTCTTATCATTCCACCAGTTCTGGACTTAATTGCTATAATCTAGCACATATCTCTTCATCTCGTCCAAAAGAAAAAGTGGGAGGGATTTTGTCAGGTGCTTTGCTGAAATAAAGATATAATTTATCAACAGCATTCCCTGATCTATTAGTCTAGTAATACTGCCAAAAAAAAAAAAATGAGGTTATTCAGTAAAGAACTTGTTTTTTATAAAGTCCATGCTGGCTTTTAGTGATCACTGCTTCCATTTCTAAATACTTAGAAATCATCCCTTTAAGAAAACATTCCCAAATATATATAAATACTATTATTAAATACTCTTTTGCTTGTAATTGGGAGATAAGATGTGCAGGCATTGAGACACAAAGATTCACCTTCCTCTAATGGAAAAGTCGAAGGGGGTATGGGAGAAGGTATGGGAGAGAGCAGATTGGAGGAAGCGATATCTCGTGGGACTGCTATTCTGGGAGGATGGGTAGGAGAAAAACAAGGAGGGAAATGATTGTAACTCAAAATCTGGCAGAAATGAATGATGTAAAACAGAAGTTAATAAAGCATTTGTTTAAAAAAAAAAAGAAAGCATTCCAAAATTTTTTCAAGGAATATGGATCAAGCTCATTGGCTAAAGTTTTTGAACTCTTCTCTTCCCTTTTTCAGAAAACTGTTAACAGTATTTGCCTTTTTTTAAACCTGTGACACCTCTTCTTTCTTAAGCCATTACCCTAATAACTTACACCATACTTCCCCATTCTAGTTGTTTCCAGATTTCTTCACATGGTTAGCATATACAGTATGTCTTAAGATAAAATATAACTTTACTAGCCTCTTTCTCTGTCTTCCATGAGAGGCAGAGTAGCCTAGAGCATAATAAGATGGCTTTGGAGTCAGGTAGCCCTAGGTTTGAGTCTTGCCTCTGACACATACTAGTTGTGCAATGATGGACAGATTACTTAAATTTTCAAGTCCCTGGGTAACTTTCTAAGATTCTAAGTTCCAGATGAGAAGCCACTCCGTAGCTGGGGAAGAAATTTCTACCCAAGGAATTTTTTCTACCAGTGAAATCACAAGTCCAACACCCCTCCAAAAAACAAACAAACAGAAAAAAAAAACCTTTCATTGTAGCTTTATTTCAACCACGAGTACCACCCTATCAAAGTCTCCATGATACTTAGAAGGCAGAATTGATCTTTTTACATTAAGATCTCTAACTCTCCTTGTTTATTATACTTGAATTTTGCATTTGTCTATAGACATATAAAGCCAAGAGTCTTATGGCTGGCTCTTTTTTTCCTCCTTAGTAAAGTAGGTATAATCTTTGAACCTCTACCTCGAAGGTAGTTGGAAAGATCAAAGGAGATTATCTATGCAAGAGTGTTTTGTAAATTATAAAACACAACACAAATTTAGCATAACATCCTTTTTATTCCTAGAGAAGTGGAAATTAGCTGTAGCCATAATTACAAAGTTGGTTAAGTTTTCATCTAGGGCTCTGAGCCTCCTTTTTCATAGAATTCCTAAATCTGAGAGTTGAAAGAGACCCTAGCCAACATCTAGCCCAATTCATCCTTGAAGCAATCAACATGATAATATAGCTGACAAGAGGTCACTCACCTTGAAGACCTCCAAGGAGAGGGAAGCTACCCCCTCTTAAGGCAACCCACTTTTAGACAGCTCTAATTATTAGGACAGTATTTCCAGACATTAAACCTCTTATGTGTCCTCTTTTCAATTTCTACCCATTGCCTTCTGGGACCATATGCCTTCTCCACATGACAACCTTTTAAATATTTGAAGAAAGCCAGTATAGCCCCTCTGGCTCTTCTCTACTCTGGGTTAAACATGCCTGGTTCTTTTAATCAATCTGTTCCTTTAACCACTAGATTGCAAGCTCCTTGAGGACAGGGACTATTTTTTGTCTCTTTTTGTATCCCCAGTACTTAGTACAGTTCCGGGCTCATAGTACAAGTTTAATAAATGTTTATTGAATTGAATTGTTCCCATTTTCTTCCTCTCTAGCATCCTTCCCTCTCTCCCCCTACCCAACTCCTTTAGGTACCCAAACCTCATGCTCTCCTCTTCCATCCTTCCAAACAAAATATTTTCTCCCAATAAGCTTTCCATTTTCTACAAAGTAAAGTTCAAAATATTTTGCTTGGCATTCAAGGCCCTCTAAAATGTCTACAATCTTCCTTTCCAAAATTAACAGTTACCTTAACATACTTTGGTTTGATTTAATGAGTGGAGTTCAGGATTAATTGTATTTTAATTTTTATCTCTACTAGTAAAGTAGAAAACTTTGTTTCTGGTTTTAAAAAATGTCAGTCATGGGCTAGCAAGAATTTAATTTGGGTTGTAGGATAGGCAAGCAAAAGCATCCCTGAGGTTCTGAAATGGGTGGGTGTTAACTCTACCTATTCATAAGACCAGCTCCAACAATGGAAAGGCAAACCCACTAGATTTTTCATCATTCCTTTAATAAAATAGGCACTGTGCTTATTTTTTAAGGATTGGCTCAAGAAGCTATTAACCTGATTATTTGTATGCAGCCAGAAAAAAATTCAGAACAAGCATGATTACCAAGGTCCTTCCCTGCTTCCATTCAATGGTTCTCTGATTCTATGCTCCAGACCTAGTATCAGGGTGTATGGGAGGGAGGCACCAGCATCCATACCACCCTGTCATGTCCTGATTGCACATGTATGTCACTCTGCATCAAAGCAGATTGCTAGCTGGTCCTTTACACAATTGTAGCAATCTGCAAACAAGCGTTAATATGGCTAATGATATTGCTTCACAGGGTGGCTGTCTGTTTGCTTCAGTCACACCAGCATTTCAGCATTGTGAGACTCTCAATTCATACAATTATGAAAAATCAAGCATTTGTTCAGACAAAAAGAGCTGTCAGGAAGAGGGCAGCATGCAATTAGGTGGAGCATGTCACCACCAGGGGGTTGGCAGGCTTGGTTCATGTGCTCTAGGGCTGGAGATGACCTTTAACAGATGTAGATTTTCAGAATAAAACCCTGGAGACAGGAGCAGATAAATTAACCAGTGTGGTATTAGCTCTGCTATTTTACCCATTCTTCTCTGCTTGGATAAGCATTTTCCATGCTTGGAAGGTTCACTGTTAACATTTGTTGAGCACAAAAACTAACCTGCCCCATCAGTGACCTTGGATCTGAAGATACCAGTGGTCAATTCATTCCAAATGGGTAAATAGAAAGGTAGCATGTTGTGTGATGGATGGAGCACTGGACTTGGACTCAGAAAGAGCTGTGTTCAAATCCCAGTTTTGAAAAATAGTATATGCCGGGCGGCTAGGTGGCGCAGTGAGTAGAGCGTCGGCCCTGGAGTCAGAAGGACCTGAGTTTGGTTCTGGCCTCAGATACTTAACGCACACACAGACAAAAACCTAGCCATGTGACCTTGGGCAAGTTACTTAACCCCAATTGCCCTCCAAAAAAAAAAAAAGCGCAAAAAAAAAAGAAAAAGAAAAATAGTATATGTGTGGCTTTGGTTTTAACCTCTTTAGACCTCAGTTTCCTCATCTATAAAATAAAGGAGTTAGACTAGGAGGCATCAGAGTTCCCTTTCACCTCTAAATCTATGACCCTCTCATCTTTTAACATGCCTGAGGTGTCCATGATTGTCTTTTCAGACTCTACCATTCTGGGAAAAATAAATCCCAGCAAATGCTTTCCCCCATAAATAGGATTTTATACAACCATCACTCTCACCATGAAATCCCCACAACTTCACAAAAAAAATTCAAATAGATTTCACCCTAACTTAGACTAAATGCCCATCCAAAAGACTGAGGCATCTAACCTACATAGACTTAAATACTTAATACCCCCAGGATCCTGATGATTTGCTCAGTGAAAGCTACTATCCAATAACAGTATCTAAGTTGTTTGCTGAGACATTTTAACCTCCCCATAGGAAAAGGCATTGGATATCAGAACCTTCTGGTAAAAGACAGACCCATAACATTAATAGTTGCAGATGTTTGGTTAGTGATTTATGGGTACAAAGTACTTTACATACATTGTCTCTCATTTGGTCGAGGTCATCATGACAATCCCGTGAGGTAAGCAGTGCATTATCCCCATTTTACAGAGGAGGAAACTAAGGCTCAGGGATCCTGAATAATTTGCCCAAGGTTACCCAAGGAATATTGACAGGACTGGAACCCAGGTCTTTTGACTGCAAATTCAGTGTTCTTTTCCATGTTGCTATTAAGGGAGACAGAGTAAAGTAATGAAAGAGGGCTGGATTTGGAGTGGGATGGGTGCATCTGAATTTTGGCCCCACCATTAACTCTCTGTGTGGCCTTGGGCATGCTGCTTGATTTCCTCAGCTATAAAATGAGGGGGCCTGATTCTGTAACCTGTAAGGTACCTCCCAGCTGTAAATTCAAAATCGTATCATACTGAAGTATGGCATTTAACGTGGCTTTTATCATGACACTCCTCATCTCAAAAACCTTCAATATCTCTCCATTAATGAACAGAATAAAATTACTATGCTAATCAAGGCCCTCTACAATTAAGCCCAAATCTACTTTTTCTGCCTTATGTCTCACAATTCATTTCTAAGTAACACCCCACCTTTAGCTAGATTGTTTTCCCCAATATTCTCTCCCTCCCCCAAACACCTTGACATTTCCTGCTTCTAGGATTATGCTAACAACAGTCCCTTTTCCTTGAATTCTCTCCATGCATTGAAATTCTCCCACCTTTTAAGTGTAAATCTCACCTCCTTCATGAAGCCTTCTCTAATTGCCTAATTAGAAATCATATTTCCCTTCTCTGATTTTCTTTAGCTCACTTTATCTGTGGGACAATATATCATCACATTGCTTGTCATTGTGACATTTAGCATTATATCTCTGAGCCTCAGTTTCCTCTCCTGTAAAATAAGGAGACTGAAGCAACAACTATGAAGGTGTCATGGCTTTGGAGTCAGAAGACCTGGGTTCGAATCTAGACTCTATTAACTCCTTGTGTGACCTTGGGTAAGTCGATGAACTTCCTTGGGCCTCAGTTTTCTTATCTATAAAATGATGATAATGTATTACATTACAAGTTTCCTTGCAGGCCTAATGTTCTTTGGTTTAGAGCCTATCGTTCAAATGATGCCATTTATTTCCTGAAGATTTTTTTTGTTCAACTTATCTCCTCTGCTAGAAGGTAAGTTCCTATTTATAAGCATCCTCATGCCTTGACTTGTTTTAGATGCTCAATGAATTTTTGTTGGTTGCACATTCAATAAGTTACATTTAACAAACATTTGCTAAGTTCCCATTATATGTAAGGTCCTATGTTAGTTGTTGAAGAGATGCTAAAAAATATGAGATGATGCCTGACTTCCAGGAGCTTACAATCTAGTGTCAGAGGAGGGGTGGAAGACATATACATCAATCAATAAATGGAAAAGCATTTATTAAGCACCTACTATGTGATAAACCCCAAGTTAAGTGCTAGGAATAAAGAAAAAGCAAAAATAGTGACTGATATTTGGAGCTAACATTCTAATGAGGGAGACAACATGTGTATTAATAAGAATAAACAAAATACATACAGAGTGAGTGGAAGGTAATGTGATGTATAAAGAGTCTGAGAGACATAGCTTCTGGTTAATTAATCATTTTATTAATTATGCTGGTATATAATTAATAAAAGGGTCAGTGGCATTCTTGAATCTCACAGACACCCTCATGGAACCCACTCAATGCTTATAAATGTCCTTGAAAGAATGGTGTTCCTGAGGGTAGCAATCAACTCTGATTAACAAAAAAATGAGAGAATGACTATTATAGTGAGAGGTAGGCTTATTCTAATGAGGTTCTGGGGGACATGACTCTGATCCCTCAGTTTTGGTCAAAGAGACTTATCTACACCCATATCACCCTGTCTAAGGTAATCTAAACAAAAGGGAAATCCACTTTTACCCAGATCTGTCTGAGGAAAACACAATGGGCCAGAATCCATCAATTCTTTACCTTTGGATCAGATCTAAGTTTTTCAGTTGGGTTGAACTTCAAAGACTGCCTGAATAATCTACAGGGTCTGATTTCTAATTGAGGAAAGGAAAGGGGAAAATCTTATTCCTAATTCAATAATTGACTATTAATATAGGAAAGAAAGAATCATTTTTTTCTCAGTAACCTTCAGAGAGGGGAAGGTACTAGTAGCTGGAAGTTGAAGGAAATTAGGGATTCTTAGAGGCAGAGAAGGAGAACATCCCAGGTATGGGAGACAGCCAGTATAAAGGCACAAAGAAAAAAGATAAAAAGTTGCATGTGAACAAAGCAAGTAGGCCTGTGGAATCCATATAAATTCTAAGGTATCTTCATTCCAACCCCCACCCTCAATAATGAGTGAAGTTCCCAGAGCAAGGCTTGATATATTTCCCCCTCAGGATTCCAGGAATGTCTCTGAGGTGTTATTGGCTTAAACCCCACAAATATTCTTTTCCCCAAGATTATCAGCTAATCTTATAGTCAACCTAACTTAAGTAGCTTTTTAGAAAGAGAATCTTCTGGGGCAGCTAGGTGGCACAATGAGTAAGGGTGCCAGCCCCAGAGTTGGAATGACCCGGGATCGAATCTGGCCTCAGAAAATGAGCACCCACACATAAATAATGACTAGCCATGTGACCTTGAGCAAGTTACTTAACCCCAATTGCTTAAAAAAAAAGAGAGAATTGGGGCGGCTAGGTGGCGCAGTGAGTAGAGTGCCGGCCCCGGAGCCAGAAGGATGTGAGTTCGGTTCCGGCCTCAGCCACTTAACACACACAAACAAAAAAAAAAAACCTAGCCGTGTAACCTTGGGCAAGTTACTTAACCCCAATTGCCCTCCAAAAAGCAAAAAAAAAAAAAAAGAGAGAGAGAGAGAGAGAGAATTTTCTAAGGTGGTACATCAGAATAGGTGGTACAAAATGCCATTTCCCTGCCCATCCTTTCCCCCCTCCCCCCACCCCCCGCAAAAGTCAATAACACACTCCCCTCAAGTACACGAAGAATCCAGGGGAAAAGTGAGCTCAAGCTTAGAAAGCACATGTGGAAAGGGGTAACTTGTAGTTTCTGGTTTCTGCAAGTCTTTTTCTCCCTTTCATAAGGTGCCCAAAAAAGTTCTCCTTAAGCACAGTATAGTTTCTCTTGTTGGACTGTGAATCCAATCTGTCCTTGGTTCCTAATGATGTGGACACTAATGTCACATTGTCCCTGGATGAGAGTTAAGTAAACTAATCTGGATGAAGAAGAAAGTTCGTACAGAAGAGAAATGTCAGAAAAGACTAGGAAAGCACACTGAGATCAAACTCTGGGAGGATCTAAATGCCAGGCTAAAAAATTAGAAGTTAGCATGAAGTTTACCATTTCATTTTATGAAACTACAGACATAAAATATATAATCTAACCTCACTGAAGTCATATTCTTGTAAACTACTTTCTGTTCTTTACCTTTTTTCACAGTCCTTTGCAACCCTGAAATCATCCTTGATTCTTCTCTCTCCCTCACCCTGCCCTTTGTATCAAATCAGTTGCCAGTCTTGTCAATTATACATTCATAGCATCTCTCACATCCCCCTTCTCTCCATTCACAAGATCACTAGATGGTTCAGGCTCTGATCATGTCTCATCCAGATTTTGACACTGGAGGCTGCTTCTTTGCTCTACAACCTATTGCCCATATTGTTTCCAAACTGATATTCTTAAAACAGAACTGACCATAACATCTTTAATCTCAAAAACCTTCAAAGGCTGCTCATTATTTTTAGGATAAAATAGAGAATCCTTGATCTAGAATTTAAAGTTCTCCACAACTGTAGCTCACAACAATCTTTCTAGGCATTCCATCTTAAGCCCTTCATTAAATCTTCATTCTATGGAGGGGAAATATAGTTAGTCTTTCACAACATGACCATTATGGAAGTGTTTTGCATAACTACACATGTATAACCTACATTGAATTGCTTGCCTTCTCAATGAGGGTGGGTGGGGAGGGAAGAAGGGGGAGAACTTCTAACTCAAAATTTTAAAAACAAGTGTTAATTGTTTTTACATGAAACTGGGAAACAAAATATATGGGCAATGGAGTATAGAAATCTATCTTGCCCTACAAGAAAGTAAGGGGGAAGGGAATAAGGGGAGGCATGATAGAAGGGAGGGCAGACTGGATGCCATTTTAAGGTGGGGGTGAGGGGAGAGATAGGGGGGAAATTGTAGCTCAAAATCTTGTGGAAACGAATGTTGAAAACTAATTTTTAAAGGAAAGTTATAAAAACCAAAAAAATTTAAGTAGGCTGCCCTATTTTTATGTAAAAAATACGTGTCACAAATGTTCAGATTCTTAAAATCTAGCCAATAGCACAGATTCTTAAAATCTTGCCCAGCCCACCTAGTGTTTTAATAAACTTTGTCTGTGACTGAAAAAATATCTTCATCCTAGTCCAAAGTGACTTACTAACTCTTCTCTATAGTTAACTTCCCATCACCTACTTCCTTCCCTTTGCACAGGTGGGTCCTTCATGTCTAGAAAGTACTTCCTCCTCACCTCTTAATTAAGCTCTCTTCAAAGCACAACTCAAATATCACCTGCACTCAGCCTGTCATAATTCTCCCAACCGTTAGTTAATGCCCCTCTCAAAATGGCTTCATATATATATATATATATATATATATATATATATATATATATATATATATATACAAATATATATATATATATGTGTGTGTGTGTGTGTGTATATATACTTATATGACCACATGTTATATGCATCCAGTAGACTAAACTTCTTGAGGGATGGACTGTTTCTTTTTTGTCTATCTCCAGTGCCCAGCATAAAATAGATATTTAGTAAGTGTTCATGAATCATTCTCTGATTCCTTTAGCTAAAACTGAACTTTTCCGTCTCAGTTCCTTAGAGAACTTTGTCCCAATCTTTCCTTTGTTCCCATTACACTCACCATGCACACCCATTACACATGCAGGGAGAAGTTGAAGTCCAGTACTTATAGGACTATATATACAGATGAAAGACCAGAAAAGTGACTGGTAGGAGAGATGATGAACTTTTCCCCCAGCACCAGGTTCTGTCTCAGTGGTTTTCTCTCCACCCAATTCTCTACATGAGAGACAGAGAGATTATAGACTTGAGAAACTAGGGGACTTTGGATGCTCAGGGCAATTAGGAATATGTTAAGTGACCAAGGTTATGGACAGCCTAGTCATCAGAGATTAAGATTAAGAGGCATACAAGAATGTTAACCCTATTCTAGAGGAGTCACCCACAGAGACACGAGACCAAGGACATGGAATTTTAGGGAGGAAGCTAAATCTGAGGGCAATGGCTATTTAGTTAGGAGTCCCTCTGCTCTTTGTTCTAAGTACTACAGGTATTTTTGGTGCTCCAGGGGAAAAATCTCCCGTTTGACTGGAGTTCAGAGTCAGTACTCTGCCTGAAATGACCCAGGCAGTTCATTCAGTTCAACCAAAAGGTTGGAAAGGATTTTTTCCTTCACATAAGATTTTCACTAGTTCTGGAGCTGAGACGAGCAGTTGCTTTTCTAAAAGAGCTATTTTTTAAGCCTCCATGCTTCCAACTTAAGTCTCATGGCAAAGCTGATTCTTTTTCTGAGGAAGAAATGACTCTTACTAGCCAATGACTTCCACAGAAGCCATGGGGTTGGGATTGATGGGGAGCAGTAGGCAGTGGAGCTCCGGGGAGCAAGTCTGATAAAAACAGTGCGATGATATCATCAGAAGCGTTAGAAATGTGACCTGATCCTTCATGACTAAACCTGTTAATACATGTTCCCTGTGTGTCCTTTCACACATGAATTCAACCCACACATGTTCTCTGCATGTGTACCCCTCCACACATGTATCCTGGCTACACATGTTCTCTATTCGTGTAGCTTTCCATGTAAATTCTCTACTGACAGATATTCTCTACATCTTCTTCTCCACATATGTATCCCACATGCATATATATTTCCTGTATGTCTGTCTGTAGGATGATGTCTGTATTTATGGGGAGAAATGTTTTATTGTCACTGTTCTTACTGTATTCATTGAATCTTTCTTTGAACTAATTATGTGGACTTTGGTAGACTGCTAAAGGTGAATACATCAGTGGAGGTTTGTAAATTATGATATATAGGTATGTATGTATACATACACACACACGTAGCTAGCTGGCATCGTAGATAGAGTGCTAGGTCTGAAGTCAAGAAGACTCATCTTTCTGAGTTCAAATCTGGTCTCAGATACTTCCTAGTTGTGTGACCCTGGCAAATCACTTAACCCTGTTTGCCTCAGTTTCTCATCTATAAAATGAACTAAAGAAGGAAATGGCAAACTACCCTAATATCTTTGCCAAGAAAACCCCAAATGGGGTCATGAAAAGTTGGACACAAATGAATACATACATATAAACAAACATATTTCCCTTATTGGACCTTCTTGGAGTTTCTTGAGAATAAGAATTTTTTTCATGTTGGCCACTGCTCATTTTGGTGACCGAATCAGCAGCACAACTGGTACACAGCAGATGTTTCATTAACATCTCTTAATTTGTACTGAATCTTCAAAATGACTTAATTCAAACACAGCAAGATCATGCTTTTGCATAAAAATTGATGGGAAAACTTTACTCATTTGTGAAAAGCATTTTCAGATGTGGCACAAGAGGCCTCATAAATCTCTGCATATGTGCACACACACAAAACGCCATTTAGTCATTTCATTCACCATGCTGCTATAATCTGGATTGTATAAAGCAGCTATATTTTAAATGTTCTGCTTTTGGTGGAATAATAAAAAGTGAAAAACACTATAGTCATGGATGGTTCAGATCATAGGATCTAAAGATTAAAGGACCTCAGATATCATCTAGATATCAATTAGTGCGTGAGATATTTTGTAATTGGCAGCAAAACGCTTTCTCCACACCACTGGGAAGAGAATCAAACTTAAGTGGTGTGATTTGGGTGATGAAAGGCCCCACTTGATCAAAGATATCTTTCCTGCTGGCCTGCCATATATCCCCAGATCTCCACCATGAATGTCGTAGGGGTGGTGGGGCGGAGTTTGAAGGGACTCTAACTCTTGGAAGCCCTTTAAAATCTCATATGGCAGAAAGGTGGGGATTCTCTGGGGTTACAATGGTGCATATATTATCAGATATTGTTACTTAATCCTTTTGCTAGATTCAGTTGTTTGCTTTTTTTTTTTTTTGAGGGAAGGTATCCTTGTTAAACTGTACAATTATTTTTCTGTCATCTATACTGAGAATTCTGAAGTAACAGTCAATGGGAGATCTGCTCTAATCAAGATATCCCCAAATCTAACTTTTCTCTAGAAAAGAGAAATATAAAAAATTTGCAATTAGCACATTTTCAGCACTTCAATATTGAGGTGAGATAGGTTTTCCAAGTTTAGTATCGGATATTTTTTATGCTCCAAGGAGATCCTTAGATAGAAGAATAGATATTGTGTCAAGATGGGAATTAAACAATCTTTGAAAAGTGTGCTCTCAGTGAGGACAACCACTGCATTCACTGGTGAAATTATTTGACTGGTTCTTCCAGTGGCCCACGTATGAGTAATAAATTCTGCTTGTATAGGTTTTTATTTCTCCATAATAACCCTTCAGGAAAGATCAAACAAATTTTACTATCCCTGGTATTATCCCTGGCCTGCCAACCGCTAGCGCTGACTTTTCCAAGGTTACTTTGTATCTGTTTTGCATATATCTCTATATGCACACGTAGTCTCCTTTGTTAAATTGTAAGCTTCATTTTGGCTTTTGTGTTTGTATCTCTAGCACCTAGCACAGTCCCTGACACATAGTCAGGGCTTAATAAATACTTGTTGATTAATTCACTAATTGTGAAGTTAAGTGAACAGCTAGATAAGAAGAGTACCTGTGTGTCTTAAGCATGTGTGTGTGTTGTATGCATGCGTGTAAGGAAAGTAAATAACTATCCCATATGTAATTTACATTGTATATTAAATACCTTTTCTGCTTCTCACTTTTGGGAAACCCTGGACAAGAGCCAAAAATCTAAGCTTTAAGTAATTTTCTCCAAGGTTCCAGGATAAGGGGTATATAAAGCCAAACAACAGTGAGATAAAAGAGGCAGAATCTTCTCTTTAAAGACCAGTTTCCCTCAGGTTTGAACTTTGTTTTTGTGCATGAGTCTAGAGCTGAGAGGAACCCCTTAGCTGAGAGGGAGAGGGTGAGTGATCCGGCTCCTTCTGGGTCCAACAACTGATGCTTGGCTTTAATTGTTGTAGTTGGATTACTAGTGAAGGAAAGATGAGGATGTAGGATTCAAAACTCTGTGTCCCTTATCAATTAGAGAGTTTAGATATATCCTTGAACAGGTAAGAGTAAGCATGTCACCACCTTTCTGGATATGTTTCCTTGTCAGGGAGGTTCAACTGGATTGTGTATAAACTTCCTCATGGTCTGAAATTCTACAACTGGGACTCTATTCAACAAAACATTCATTAAAAGGAACTATGGCTCCTACCGTCCCCTCCCCCTCCCCCCAACTAACTTCTCCTGGCTTACAGAGAGCAGAGAAAGGAAGACATTAAGTTAATTGATTTGTGTCCTTTCCCTTTCAACAAGTTTTCTGGTAGTTATGAAGCGACTCCTCTGTACTAAATCAACCTGAAGCTTCTCTAGGTCAATCAGTGCCTGGGGCGTCACTTAGCCACTGCTGATTGAAAAATAAACAGCCTCTGGGCCTTGTTTGGGTGGTATTTTGACAATGGATAAGAGAAACTGACTTGAAGAAAGGGAGAGTAGGGAAGCAAAGGGGAGATTAGTGGAAATGAAGAGCAGAGCCCCTTAAGTACACAAGCCAAGACCCTAAAGCCGAAGAGAAAGGGACATTTTCTATTTAATAAAAGTTTAACTTGGGCATTGCATTCTGGTTCCTAGAACAAAACTTTATGAAGTAGAACTGGTTGGATGTTTTCATTGTTTCACTCAGGGTGAAAAATGAGGGAAACTAATTACATAAAAGTGACAGGGATGCCTTAGTCTAACAAAACAATTTACTGCGAGCTAGAAAAATGCCTCGTGTACCTACCTTCTACCTCTCCAAAAAAGATAGATGGAGAAGTGGTTAACAAGTCAGCATAAAGAAAATGGTTAATAAAGTACAGGAATCAGCCTGCATGTGCTTAGTCCACCAAGGCTTATGTGTCCCACCTTAAAACTATCCATTGTCTCTGAGCTCCAGATCAGAGTTCTAGGCTAATAGAATAGGCATGGTGACACATGGCCAAATTAGACGATTTCCAGATAGAAATTGGGGATACCGAGAATAGTCTGAACCAGAAAAGTGGCCTGAAATACTTGATGAAAACTATGATAGAGGTATCACTACATCTGTCCTGTAATTGCTTTATCAAGACTGCCCAACCAGAGTGGACCCAAATGGCAATTGAACTCCCTTCAAGAAAATGATACTGGGCTAGAGATAAACACAAGGTAAATTGCAGGCCTTTGACTTGACTATTCAAACAGAATCTTATCTCCATCCTCAATTAAGTCTTTTCCATTAAGTCTAAAGGTTTGTTTTTGCACTGGGTTCCCAGCTAGAAGTCCGCTCACCTTGAAGGAAGCCAGGCTCCTACAGAAGTGAAGAAGGAGATAATTCAGGAAGGAGAAGACACAGCTGCCCACCTTCAGACAAAAGCCCAATGTTTCCCAGTAAGCTGTGCTGTCCTATCCTCTTTACAACCTGGATGAAGGGCAATGGCCTCAGTGTTCCCTTTCAGCTTGTCCCATAGAGATGGTCAGGCCCCATTTCCCATCTACATCTAAGGAACATAAACTGTTCTACCAGGTTTGGTTTCCAGCTAGAAAGTTGTATTTTGCTGAGCTTTTCCTCCAAAGTCTTCATAGTCCTGGAAAATGTTGCAATGTTGAAACCTGATTTCCAGCATTATGATAACCCCCCCAAAAAAAAATAATATGGAAAGAAGTAGCAGATCAGAGGGAATATGCAAAGATCATGACATTCATTCCAATTGTCTCTGTTAGTGTCCAGAGGCAAACCAATATAGCTAGACCAACCTACTCTTGGCTATCCATATATCATCCTTTTCCTTCTTCCTTTCCCCTTCCTTTTCCTACTTGTTACATATCCAAGTTTCAAAGGCACACTACTCTTTGCTACCTACCATCCAAAAGCATCCTCAACAATATCTTCAAGCCTTCAGGGTCCATGCCTCTCATTGCAGAGTTGATACCAGCTCTAGGCACACCTGCCCTTCGATGAAAATGCTATTCTGTGTCCTAACTGTCAAACTTTGTGTCTTTCCCCTGGTCCCCAAACTCTTCTTTTACCATATTTACAACTTTCATGAACAGCCAGGAGTGAGCAGATGAATGACCAGGGACTAGGGAATGTATGCCAATGACAACCTTCTAGGCCTCTAGTATCCTTGGCATCCCTGACTGTGTCGAACTGTCCATAAAAGCTCTCTCTCTCTCTCTCTCTCACACACACACACACACACACACACACACACACACACACACACACACACACACTTGTTCAGGATGAAAAAATATAAAGTCCTTAAAATCTTAAAACACCGGATAAATGTCAACACTTCTTATTATAGTGTAGAATGGGGCAGCCTTGGGATATCTCTTCTCAGCTCTACCTTCCCAGTGCTTTTGTAGCAGGACCAGGTTTGGATAAATTAATCAGATATTTGTTAAATACCTATCATGTTCATTCTATGTCTACTCCTTCTTGCCCTAGCTCTAGCACTTGATGCTGTTGACTGTCTTTTCCTCCTAGATATTCTCTCTTCATTGGGTTTCTTGACACCTCTCTCCCTCTCTCTCTCTCTCTCTCTCTCTCTCTCTCTCTCTCTCTCTCTCTCTCTCTTTCTCTTTCTTTCTCTCTCTCTTCATCTCTCTCACTGTCTCTCCGTCTCTCTGTCTTTTTTTCTTTCTCAGTCTCTCTGTGTCTCTCTGTCTCTCTCTCTGTGTCTCTGTCTCTCTGTGTCTCTGTGTCTCCGTCTCTGTCGCTCTCTCTGTCTCTCTCTCTGTCTCTCTCTGTCTCTGTCTCTCTCTGTTTCTGTCTCTCTCTGTTTCTCTCTGTCTCTCTCTCTGTCTCTCTCTCTGTCTCTCTGTCTCTCTGTCTCTCTGTCTCTCTCTCTGTCTCTCTGTCTCTCTCTCTGTCTCTCTCTCTGTCTCTCTCTGTCTCTCTCTGTCTCTCCCTCTGTCTCTCTGTCTCTCTGTCTCTCTCTCTCTGTCTCTCTCTGTCTCTCTCTCTCTCTCACACACACACACACACACACACACACACACACACACACACACACACAGACACTGGGGATTCTGAGCTCCTGCTCATCTACAATAACTCTTTCCCAACCCAACTTAGTTGAAAAACCAAAGGAAACTAATGAAGGGAATCTTCTGAACCTAAGCCATGGTGGGCAGAAGCAGCATGGAGAAAGCAGTGGGGAAGAATCCCTGGGGTTTGGGAAACACATGCTGGCTGTGGGATGTGAAAAACCTCCCTGCTTATCTAGCCTTATAATCCATATTAGACCCAAGGAGTGGATCCCACGAACTACTAAATGGTTTTACCAGACAAGAACCCTGCATGTGCTTTATAATTTTAATAAGCACAGGTTTCCCCCTTGGACTGAGAGAGAACGGGCTATCCCTGGCTTTGATCACGGCAGGAACACTTATCCTGAATCCTTTGATGGCAACTTCAATATCCAAAAACCTTCCCAGAGTTGAGGCATGAGTGCTTCAGGAGGGTTGAGATGATAAGAGGATGGATTTACTTTTGCCTTTGATTTTTAAGGCCTATTTTTCTTAAAGCTAAGCAGCTTATCTCACTGATGATGACGTGTATCAGCTCCATATCACATTGCTTTCAAACTCTGGAGAGCCCAGTTTTAGGTGGTAGATTTTCTTTTTGGTCTTTTTCATTTTTCCCCTAGAAAGGCCAAATAGCATACAGTAATTACCTGATATGTGTGTGTTATATATATATATATATATATATATATATATATTATACATATATACAGTAACTACCCTGATACATATGTATAGACACATATACACATATGTGTGTATATAATATATAGTAAATACCCAGATATATATGTATAGATATATGTGTGTATATAGATATACACACACAGCAAACTATCCTTGTTATTTTTCACATACAACACGCCATCTCCATTCTCCATGCCTTTGTACAAACTGTCTATCCTCCATTCACTCTCTCCCTCCCTCTGACTCTTAGAATTCCTAGTTTCTTTCAAAGCTTAGCCCAAGTGCTAATTTTACATGAAGTCTTTCCCAATTTGTCCCAATCACTAGTGTACTACCAAAAAAACCCTACCCACTCTTCTGTATGTCTCTATTTTATGTCCATTTACACTTATATACATGTTGTCTCCCCAGATAGAATATAAGCTACTTAAGGACAGAACTTTTGACTTTGTATTCCCATATACTCCGTGTGCTTGGTGCACAGTAGGTCCTTTATAAATACTTATTTACTGATACCTAACAAGTGGCCATCTAGCCTTTGTCTAAAGACATCAACCAGCCCATCTAACTTTGGGATAGCTCTAAGAAGATTTTCCCTTTTATCAAGCCTTAATTTGCATATTTGAAACTCCCACTCTTAATTCTGTCCTTTGAGGCCAAGAAGGAGAGAATCTGATCCTTCTCAACAAGAGTGGCATGGTCTAGTAGGAAACATTGGCTTTCAGTGGAGAATCTGGGTTCAAATGCTGCTCCTCCCAATTGTCAGCTATTGATCTCGAGCAGACCATTTAACTTCTCTGAGCTGCAGTTTACTCATCTGCAAGACTGGGGGTGTTTGACTAGATGGCCTCTAAGGCCCTTTTCAGATCTAAATGTATTATTTATGATCCTTCAAAACATGAAGATAGTGATGACATCTCCGCTAAAACTCTTCTCCAGGTTGAAGCTCCCCAGTAAATCACTCCAGCACCACATCAAAAACCTGCTGTCGGCCGAGGGTGGGGCTGCTTCTTTGTGTTTCCTTCCCTGAGTAGATAAACAAGCTGCAGCCTCAAGATGGGCATGTCCCAGGTGGCAACTTTGTGAGTTCTGAAAGGCTTGAAGATCCTTAGAAGGGCTAAGAATATTAGCTATGGTGTCTACTTGAATGGCTGTGGCTGAGCAAGGGAAGTTTCTGCTTCTGAGAGTTTTGTCACCCCCAGGAGAGATCCTAGCCTGGCAAATTTCAACAGTCAAGTTGACCAGCTAGACAGTATCAATCAGAGGTGAAATGTAAAATGACCAATTAGCAATTTTGCAAAACTGTTGTATATTACAACTTTGTACATCACTATGATCCTCCATGGAGTGCAGCAATAGTTACAAATTACTAAATTCTGTTCTTATCATTCTATAATGTACACTGTAATACTTTTTTGTGATTATAATTGGGTTTTGTGTGGGAATAATTGACCTGTCCTATACCCAATCCATACCTTACATTGAGTTGCTCTTTACCTACTCCCCCCCTTTTTTTGAAAGGAGACTTGGGCCAAAAATTAATATTTTCAATCAGTATTAAGCAATAACTGTGTGCAAAGCATGAGCTGAGCACTGAGGATACAAAGACAGACCAAAAACAAAAACAATAAACAGTCCCTGTTTTGTTTTATGGTCTTTTTGTTGTTGTTCTGGAGGAGCTAAAGGACATTGTTCCTGAAATACCTAGGGTTTGGGAGGCAGTGTTATTAAGAAACTAAGGACTGTGAGAATGGGGAGCCTATTTCTCCCAAGTAAAAATCAGACTATCCCAGAACCACGCAAACGTTTATTCCCATCAACAACCACTCTATGCCCAGCGTTTTTCAAAAGCAAAAAGAAGAAAGAACAAATATATATAAAAGAATGGGGGCGAAAAGTTTGGTGTCCAAAACTTAATACAGTACTCCAGAGAGGCTCTAACCGGGACAGAGAACGGTGAGAATTTTTACTCCCTTATTCCGTATGCTAACTAAGCCTTTCCTTCCTGCAGCCAAGACCAAAGGTTCATTTGCATTTCTCTCATTCCTTCCCCCTCAGCTATGGATAGAGTAGCTAGCTTCTGAGGAAGAGTCTGCAGGCAAGAGTGATTAGCAACAACTGAGATTGTTTTCTAGGACCGGGTTGTTTTAAGTCCTATTTCCTTTTCAGATAGAGGCTGAAGGATTGTGTTTTTGTTTGTGGGATGTTATTCCACCTAGAAAAATAAACAGAGCTGCTCCATCTGCCCAAAGGAGAAATCGGTCAGACGCACAAAAATGCCTTTCCCCTCCTGTTCGCCCCTGGTCCAGTGTCATTTTAATTCTCCCCATGTGAAAAATAAGGCATCGTGGCCAAAGTACACAGAAGCAGCTCCCCTCTAATGTCTCATCGATCTTGCAGCCCGCAGAAAGCGGCCAAGATCTGTTTCTGTGTCTTAGCATTGTCACTGCGACACTGCGCACGGTTTTCATTTTCCACGTCTCATTCAGGAGCCGTACTGAGGCGCCTTGAAAATTGCAGACGCCCGGGCTCCTGCTGTCACACCTCACTTCTCCTGTGGCCGTCTGAAGCTGCTGAAGTGATGATAAGCATGTACATTATAGCGACATTTCAGATACGCTACGTATTTTATCTTGCCCTATTTGGATAAATGGAGAGCCTGAAAGCTGTTTTAAAATTGGTTATATAACCACATTAGGACTTTGGGAGATGCTCGGTCCCCTTCTGATGCCTCCTCCACCCCTTGCAAAACATTCACGTTCTAATAGAATCAATGTTACCTATTACTGTGTTGGGAGGCACATTAGCACAAATGTCTCCAAAGTGTGGAGACTAAAAGGAAGTGTGCTTCTGGCTCCTAAACAGGGTAGAACTGCAGAAAAAATAAGGAAGAGGAATTACAAAGAGTCTTAAACTACGGGCTGGAGTCAGGAAAACCTGAGTTCAAATGTGACCTCAGACACTTAACAGCTGTGTGTCCCTGGGCAAGTCACTTAACCTCTGCTTCAGTTTCCCAGTCTGTAAAATGGGGATAATAATAGCTCTCATCTGTAATATGTAATATTATCTGTAAAATAATCTGTAAAAGTCTTTATCTGTAAAACATGGGTTGTAATGGTTCTCAAGTTCACAGTAATAATAATAATTTACCTCCCAGGGTAATTCTGAGAATCAAATGAAATCATTGTAAAGTACCTAGCACAGTGCCTTACATAGTAAGCCCTATATAAATATTAGCTATTATTATTACCAGCTACTGGAATATTTGCTACATAGGACTCACATTTTCCATGTGCAAAGTGACCATTTGGCCAGTTGCCATCAAAAACCATTAAGCAAGTATAATTCCAGGCAATAGACAAGCCACTTTGGGGAATTTAACCCCCCCCCCCAAAAAATACTTTTCTTCCTAATTTCCCTGTTTCTGCAAAGGACACCATCTTCTCCAGCACCAAATGGGACCACCAGGTTCCAGTTCCCAACTTGTAATCATCCTCAACTCTTCCTTTTCCCATACCTCTCATATCCAGGCAGTTGAAAACTGTGTTGATTCTGCCTTCATGGCATCAGTTTCATCTGTCACCTGCTTTCTGTTCAGATGGCTACTACCCTTATGTAGACACTTGTACCACCTCTCTCCTGGACTGTTTACAGCAGCTTCCTAGTTGGAATATCTGCTTCCAATATCCTTTTTCTGCACAGTTACCCAACTGATTTTCCTAAAGGGCAAGTTCTTGATCAGGTTACTCCCTGCTCCAAAATCTTCAGCAACATCCTAAGAATAGAATTCTTAAGAATTCTAGAATAAAAAACATCTCTTCTGTTTGACACTTAAAGGCCATCCCAATCTCCAACCTTGCTAGACTAAATTCATCCTACTCTCCCTCACACACTCTTTATTTTGGCTAAAGAGGTCTATTCATGTTTCTGCATAGAATATTTCATGTCTTATGCCCCGTGCCTTAGAATGCTCTCCCTTCTCACCTCTGCCTCTTAGAATCCCTGGTTCCCTTCAAGGCTCAGGTCAGGCTATCTCCTACATGAAGCCTTTCTTTATCCCACTACCCCATCAGTTTTTAATGCCTGCTCTCTCTCGCTCTCTCTCTCTCTGTATTTGTGGGTCTCTCTCTCCTTTTTCCTTTTCTCTCTTCATCTTCTCCTCCCTCTCTCTTTTCTCTCTCTTCCTCTTTCTCTTTCCCATCTTTCTCTCTCTTTTTTGTTTTCTCTCTTTCTCTTCCTTACTCCCCCCCCCATTTTGTTTGATTTTTGTATATACTTTGGGAGCTCAGACTAATGTTCTGGGTTGTTGGGTTTTTGCTTTTCCTTATATCCCCATCACCTAGCACAGTGCCTGACACATAGTAGGCACTTAATAATTGCTAGTTGACTGAGTGAAATTACCTCCTTGTATGTTATATATTGCATTGCAAAATTACATATTACAATTCCCCAGTAGAATATATATATATATATATATATATATATATATATATATATATATATATATGCCCCTTGAAGGCAGGATCTTTTTCATTTTTGACTTTGTATTCCAAGTGCCTAGAATCATTTCTTTCACATGGTAAGTGCTAAAAAGTCAAATTGATTTGAACTGGGACAATCAAGAAGCCACAATAGAGAATGAAAAGTGTAACAGTAATAGAAAGAAGAGTGTAAGTATAGAGGTAGAAGACAAATGTAAGTGCAGTGGAAACTGAATTGGCCATCTCAGGTCTAGTTACTCAAGAAGTAGATCAGAAGTACCTTCTCTCACCTCCTTGTTCAGAAGGAACATCATTTCCTAGGGTGGAGGAAAGATTCAAGTTAATAAATACCTGTCCAAATAAATTTATACAATATTTATTAAGTAACTACTACTACTACTACTACTACTACTACTACTACTACTACTACTACTACTACTACTACTAACCAAAGCTGATTTGAAGTATCTCAAGATGTGAAAATTTAGAGAATCCACCCCAAATGTTCATGCAGCCTACTTGTGCCTGATCTATGGTAGAGTATTATGAGCTTGTATTGGTTTGACAAGTCATAGTCGGACACACTGTAACTTGACTTTAACATAGTGATGTCATTTTGATCCTCTTTAGAGAATGAAGGACAACAACAAACTAACTACTACTACTACTACTACTACTACTACTACTAACTTACTTTCAAGTGGCACTCACTATGCACCAGGCACTGTGCTAAGCACTTTACAATTATTATGTCATTTGATCCTCAATAACCCTGGGAGATAGGTGTTATTATTATCCTCATTTTACAGATGAGGAAACTGAGGCACACAGAGGAAAAGTGACTTGCCCAGGTCACACAGCTTGTGTCTGAGGTCAGATTTTAACTCAGATTTTCCTGATTCCAGGTCCATATTCTATCCACTGAGCCTAGCATGGCAAACACTGTGCAAGGGACTGAGGGAGATACCACATTTAGATAAGGTACAATCTTGCCCTCATAGAGCTTACAACCACTAGGAAGATAAGATATTAACACAGAAAATTGTAATACCCAATATTATAAGATAAATGCCGTAAAGAGTTGCTAAACAAATCGGTTTCATCAGGAAGAATTTTCCATGAGCCTAGAAGACATTCTGTTCCTGAACAAAGTCATTAACTCCCTATCTTTCTAAGGTGGGATAAATCAAGGTACCATAAAATTTAGCTCTTAATTATTTTCGAATGACTTCATGTATACTCATCTAGCTCTATGGAGAGCTCTTTGAAGTAGGGGCCAGGCATCACACCTCTTCTGTTCCCCTTACATCATCTGATCCAGTGCTAGACTTGCTAGAGATGTACAACAAATGTTTAAGGAATCGGGGTCAGATTTCTCAGCTCTCACTTCACTTTCTTGTATCTTCCAAGGTTTCAGATGTCACCACAATAGGGGGCACAGAACTACCTTTTTAGGCACCCAGCCTTAAGTGCTATTTTTTTTTTTAGACCAGACCTATGATATCATCCACGTAAAGAGCTTTGAGGCAGGAGACTGTCTTCATGAATGAAGATCTGTAACTGTTAGAGTTGCCTAAGGCACGGAGGGTTTAAGTGATTTGCCCAGTCTCATAATTAATGAGTATTAGTGGTAAGACTTGAACCCAATCCTTCTGACTCGGAGGCTGGCTCTATGTTGATTTCACCATGCTGCATCTTGCCTAGCCTTTCTCCCTCACTACAATCTAAACCCTTGAAGGGCAGGGATCTGCTGGCATATTTAATTTCCTAGAGCCCCACTGATAGCAAGTGTGCTACAGAAATTTTATTGATGACACTGATAAAGAGGAAGAGGAGAAAAAAGAGGATGAAGATAATGTACTACATTCTTCCAGTCGCCCTGGAAAGGAAAGATGAGGAGGAGTTCAGATTTCTCCAGCAGGCAAGAACAACACAGACAGCCTGAAGTTAAAACAAAACACCATAAGCTTTTATGTGAGTCCCATATTGTCACTATCTTTTAATCACCAGTCTCAGTTTGTGTCCCCCTAAGTTCACAAAAAGGCTTAAAAGCCTGAATGCGTATTTTAAGCACATACTTTACTCTTTTTCGGTTTGTTAATTTCATTGCTCTGTCCATAATGTCTCTCTGTATTGTCTCTGGTGTCCTTCTAGAAAAGCACAGAAAGGTGATTCTATTTTGATGTAGAATGCCTACTGAGCTCCCTCCTGTGTCAGGATTATATTTCACTTTTAATGTGTTGGTGCGTATCCATATTTAAAGTTACTAAGGCATTTGTTCGTTCTTTTACAATTTAATTCAGTTCATCAGACATTTATTAGATGCCTATCATGTGCAAGACACAATGCTAGGCACTATGGATACAGAGACAAAATGAAACAAGTCCTGCCCTCAAGAAGCTTGTGTTCTCCTGCGATGCCTACATTTTATTGAGAGGTCTACAAATTCTGATGAACTATCAGTATCTCAACATAAAATTAATCATAAGATATTTAGCATGCATCCTTGTGTTACAGATACTTTAAGTCTTATAACGTTGGTGACACTTTTTGTAAACCATTTTTTTTTCTTTTTGCTTTTTGGAGGGCAGTTGGGGTTAAGTAACTTGCCCAAGGTCACACGGCTAGGTTTTTGTTTGTGTGTGCATTAAGTGTCTGAGGTCAGATCCAAACTCAGGTCCTTCTGACTCCAGAGCCGGCGCTCTACTCACTGTGCCACCTAGCCGCCCCTGTAAACCATTTCTTGCCTCATTTATAACAATGTAACCATTAGGTGCATTGGTGAAAGCTAGGTGGCACTAGACCTGGAGTCAGGAAAACTCATCTTCCTGAATTCAAATCCAGGCTGAGACACTTACTAACTGTGTGGCCCTGGGTAAGTCACTTAACTCTGTTGACTCAGTTTCCTTGTCTATAAAATTAACTAAAGGAAGAAATGACAAACTCTTCCAGTATATTTGCTAAGGAAACCCCAAATGGGGCCACAAAGAGTTGAACATGTGTGAAACAGTTGAAGAACAATAACAACCCATTGGGTGTAAAACCAAAAATATAAATGTGTATATTTACATTCACAAGATTAATATAAAAGATACTTATATTAAATCTCCCTTATATGTGCCAATTAAGGTCATACCTGTATCAAATTTACAAGTGAAACTACGTTCCATATGTCTTGCATAAATTTCAGCAAAGTGTCTATCAGACTTATGAAGCATTAAAAAATCATCAGAGTCAAAGAGATCAATGACAGAAAGGTCATATATATTACATTCATAGAGCACTCCGTTTTTTAAAACTTATTTTTAATTAACAAAATCTATTTTCTCTCACCACCTCTTCCCCCCTTCACTACAGAAACAAAAATAAAAACAAAGCCCTTGTAGCAAATATGTGTAGTCAAGCAAAACACATTTCCTCATTGGCCATGTCCAAAAATAGGCTTCTTATTCTGTACCCTATGTTCATCACCTCTCAGGAGGTGGGTAGCATGCTTCATCACTGATCTAGAGTCCTGCTTGGTCATGGCATTAATCTGCATTCTTAAGGATTTCAAAGTTGTAACAGCACTCTTTGTGGAATCAAAAAACAAAATGAAACAAAAATCTGAAAACGAAATAAGTTCCCATCGATTGGGAAATATCCCATAAGAAAAAAAATGAGAAATTCAGAATGGAAGGGCTCTTATGAAATAATATTGAATAATGAAAACAGAACCAAGTATAATTAGTAAGATGCCTACAATAATGTAAATGGTAAGAACACTAAAAAAGTAGTTGAATTCTAATAAATTGGAGTGACTTAAATCCTAGAGAGATGATGATGAAATACATCCTTCTCTCAGGAGAATGATAGGAACAATAGCCATGGAATACAATGAACACATCAGATAAGGTTGGCCTTACCTATAGGGGAGGGTTCAATGGCAGGGCCAAGGGGGGATAAAAGGAAATGACTTTAGTTTAAAGCCAAAAGGCAACAATAAAACTTTTTAAAATCAGTTAATCAACCAATCAACAATCATTTGCTAAGTGCCTATATGTCCCTAACACTATGTTAGATACAAAGAATGATTAGGTAATCCAGAGTGATCTGCATAGAGAAGATAATTGAATCCATATTCTTTCAATGGTGTTGAAAGACTATAAATCATGAAACTCTACCAAAAACTGAAGAATCCAATTTCATAACCAACCAAAGAACAATGTAAAAGGCCATGGTGGGCATGAGTACTGCCACCAGGAATTACAGAAGAGAATCAGTACAGAGAATGTCAACAAAGAAATAATCTGAATTAAAGAGATAATAGATGTATGGCAAGAATAAGGGATAAGTTAGGGCTAATTTATGGAAGGACATGGACAAGAGTTATGCAACATGGACAGGCACAGATAAGTTAAAATATTCATCATTGGGGCAGTTAGGTGGCACTAGAGAGTAGAATACCGGCCCTGGAGTCAGAAGGACATGAGTTCAAATTCGGCCTCAGATACTTGACACACTTACTAGCTGTGTGACCTTGGGCAAGTCACTTAACCTCAGTTGCCTTGCCTTCCCCCCTCCAAAA
This sequence comes from Gymnobelideus leadbeateri, assembly GCA_011680675.1. Taxonomy (NCBI): domain Eukaryota; kingdom Metazoa; phylum Chordata; class Mammalia; order Diprotodontia; family Petauridae; genus Gymnobelideus; species Gymnobelideus leadbeateri. The sequence continues at coordinate 156,927 of WOXC01008644.1, read as the reverse complement.
GAAATTTTTTTTAAAATATTCATCATTTGTGGTATATGCATGTAATGGAATACTATTGTGCTATAAGAAATGAGGAGCAGATGGACTTCATATTTACCTGGAGAGGCTTATATGAACTACTCTTCTTCAGTGAGAAGAGTAGAACCAGGAGAAATTTGTATACAATCACAGACACAACACATGTGTGATGACCAACTATGACAGACTGGACTCTTCTCAGCAATGCAGTGACATAAGTCAATCCCAAAAGACTCATGATGGAGAGAGATGGGACATCCAGAGAAATAACTAGAAAGAACTGAGTTTGAATCCAGATCGAAGCAAACTACTTGATCTTTTTCTTGTTTGGTTTTATTTCCTCTTTACCATTTTTCATTCCATCTGGTACAATCTGCCTTTGTAAACTGACTAATGTCTAATGTGAAAGTATTTGCAAATCCTATACTTGATTGTGTGCCGTCATGGGGGGGAGGGGAGGGAGGGAAAGAAAATTTGAAACTCAAGGAAATGTGGAATTGAATCTTGCAAACTAAAAGTAAACAAACAAATTAATAAAGACCAAAAAATAAATAAATATTCATCATTGTGGGAAATAACCACACTGATAAAATTACAGATCTATCAGATATTTGGAGAATAACCTTGGAACTGATATTTTTATTCTTAACATTACATTTTTAATTTGGGGACAAAATATGTATCCTCTGCCTGAGAAATAAATATTATGGAATTATAACATCAAATAAAGACAAATGATAACATGAAGAGCCCACTTATTGTGATGGATTGCTAAATTCCAAAATATTTTCCCATCCAAGTTCCTGCTTCTGTGATCCCAGGCAAGTCCCTTCAACTATCTGGCTTTTCTCAGCTGTCAAATAAGAGGGCGAAACTAAATGACCTCTACTGTCCCTTCCAGCTCCAAATCCATGAGCCTCTGAACCTTCCCAAAGAACAATGGTTATTAAGGAATTGCCTCAATGAATTTAGAGTGAGTAATTAACTACAGCAGTTCTTAAGTACTGTATTCAGCCTCCTTCAATGGAGGATTAAAAGCTTTTTTAAAAATCCAATTAAACAAGAACAATTAATGATGTCTAATATAGCACCGGTTTGCTGCACAGTTCCCTAAGAAATATGTGCTGTCCTTAGGATGTTTTTCCAGTACTGGTGATGGATTGACATTGATTCAAGGAAGTACAAAGTTCATATATCAGAATATACAGTATAGCTCTGGATTTTGAACAACAACAACAAAAAAAACAAACCAAAAAATCAAAACCTGAGTTCACATCCCAGCTCTGCCACCTATTATCTATGTGACCCTGGACAAAGTGTTTCCTTTCTATAAATCTCAGTTTCCTACTCTGCAAAATGAGGGAATTGGTCAAATGATTCCTTAGCTCCCTTTCAACTCTTATATGTATGGTTCTGTTTAGTTCACCCTTGAGATTGTTGGCCAACATTAGTGTCCATAAAGTGAGTTGATCAATTAGAAAGATTGACAAAGTCATAGACTGTCAGAGGCTGAAGGCACTTTAGAGTACAATTTCTTCATTTGAGAATGGTGAAACTTAGTTATTTGAGATGCTGAACCATTTGATGATAAAACAAGGATTTTGGTGGTGAGAACTTTCTTCTCTGAGTCTTCAATAGCTGTGGCTACTGGAGGAGGTGGGAAATGCAGCACCCACAGAAGCATTGCCAGGCCAGATTTCCATAGGAGTTGGTTTCCTGCATGATGTCTGTGGGCTTGGGCTGAAAGCACGGACAGTGATATGGAGGGTGATGCTATTCTCAGGGCTCTTGGCTGAATTTGAATTCAAGTCTTCCTGACTTCAGGCTCAATGTTCTATGAACTTTGCCAACTAGCTGCCTCAGGCACTGAAGATACAAAGTGAAAAAAAGAAAAACAGTTCCTGCCCTCAAGGATCTTACAACCTTATGAGGGAAAACAACACAAAAGAAAACTGGAGAAAAAAATCTTAAGAAAGCCTTGAGTTCTGTATTACAAATATTATTATGCCCATCTTACTGATGAATATAAATATACACATTTATATTTTTGGTTCTGCACCCAATGGGTTTTATTGTTCTTCAGTTGTTTGAGGAACTGGAGCCTTGAAAGATCTGATTGGTCCCGTTTCATGTAGGTAGTAGGTGCTAGAACCAAGCAAGAATAGATCCCAGGTCTCCTGACTCCTGGGACCACTTGTAGCACTGGTGTTTGTTTCTTTCCTCTTTTATGACAAAACCCTCAGTGAAAATACTCAAGTTTTAATTCTTTTAATCTATGGCTTATTGGAGTCATTTTGGGTAGAGTGAATGCTTCCTTTTTAAATTAATCACAAGCTGAATCTTTTTTTAATGCAAATGCATGACTCTAAAAATAAATTCAGTCCCAAATTCAATGTGTAGTTTAATCTGAAGATATTATAATTATTATAGTTTTTCATCAATCTTGGATAGCTTAAGTGAGAACCTGCCTTAAGATGGAGGGCCAGACTGACTAGACAGTCTTTCAAGGTCACTTCCAGCCCTCTTACATAGCTAGTCCATTAAACTAAGTAATGAGAAAAAGCTTAGGCCTCAACTGCTTCAAAACATTGATAACTGATGATAGGACCACAGACTGGAAGCTGGGAGGACGCTTATAGGTCACTGAATCCAGCTCTCTCATGTTGCATATGAGAAAACTAAGGCATAGAAATCACATAACTAGCAAGTAACTGAAGCATAATTTTACCCTGGGTCTTCCTGGTTCCATTACCCTGTCCACTATTTCCCACTTATATGGGAAAAAAACAATAGACAATGAAAAGTATTAAAATTTCCTTGGAAATCCTAGATAATGAAAATAATCAATCAACAGTATAGTGTTTTAAGATTTATAAATTGCTTTCCTCATAATAATCAATAACAGTTAATAAACATTTATTAAGTACCTACTATGTGCCAGGCACTGTACAAAACATTGAAGATTTTCATTGTTTGCAGTTGTCATTTCTCATGTCTGACTCTTCATGACTCCATTTGGGGTTTTCTTGGCAAAGATACTAGAGTGGTTTGCCATTTCCTTTTCTAGTTCATTTTATACATAAGGAACTGAGGCAAACAGGGTTAAGTGACTTACCCAGGGTCACATAGCTAATAAATGTCTGAGGCTGAATTTGAATTCAGGTCTTCCTGACTTCAGGCTCAATGTTCTATGAACTTTGCCAACTAGCTGCCTCAAGCACTGAAGATACAAAATGAATAAAAGAAAAACAGTTCCTGCCCTCAAGGATCTTGCAATCTTATGAGGGAAAGCACAAAAGAAAACTGGACAAAAACTTTAAGAAAGCCTTGAGTGGGGCAGCTAGGTGGCACAGAGGATAGAGCACTAACCCTCGAGTCAGGAGGACCTGAGTTCAAATCTGACTTCAGACATTTAACACTTACTGTGTGACCTTGGGCAAGTCCCTTAACCCCAACTGCCTTGCATTCCCCTCTCCAAAAAGGAAAAAAAAAACCTTTTAGGGGGCAACTAGGTGGCGCAGTGAATAGAGCACCGGCCTTGGAGTCAGGAGGACCTGAGTTCAAATCTGGCCTCAGACACTTAACACTTGCTAGCCATGTGACCTTAAGTCACTTAAGACTTGCTTAACAAGCAAGTCACTTAACCCCAATTGCCCTGCCCTCTCCCTTCCAAAAAAAGAGCTTTGAGTTATGTAACACAAATATTACTATACCCATTTTACTCATGAGAAAACTGAGGCTCTGGGAGGTCAAAAACTGGAACTCCTTGACCAGAGCTGACTCTCTCCTCTACATACAGATATAACACTTATTGTCTGTATCAGACACCTGTTGCATTCCTCACTAGCTTCCCCAGTTTAGTCTCCCATAATGTCTTCTACCATTGTTTGACCCCTAGATTTCACCCCTGGATTACTTAATCTGTATGTGTGAAGGTTGTTTCTCCAATTAGTTTGTAAGCTTCTCAAGGACAGGGGCCGTATTTTACATCTGCACCAAAGTGTGTGTGTAATAGGCACACAATAACTGCTTGGTCAATGAATGATAAAAACAGGTTTCTGCTGGTGAGCTCCAGGATTTAAAACTCTAAACTTTTGCACATTGAAAGCCAAGACCAAGTGACACCTCTTCAATGAAGCTTTCCCGGATCCTCACCAATGGGAAATATTCTCTCTGTTGGAGCTCTGGTAGATTTTTAGACCTGCCTTGTGCACTTACCACAATTTACTTTGTATTAGGGACATTTGTGTGTGTGAAGGGCATGGGTCCCATTGGAGCACTTGTTTCACATTGGCGCTACAGGTTTTGCCAGAACAGCTTTTGGGTTTCATGTCTGAGTAAACCACTCAATTGCATTTCTAGTGGGGTCTAAGCTATCAACTCTAGCACCATGCAAGAATAAGCAGGACCATGTTGTTCTGAGTACTTCCTCCCTCTGCCAAGTGTGGATGGGACCTCTCTGGTCCTTACATCTCCTTTGTAAAGCATGGTAGTTCTCTTTTCAAATATCTCTCCTCCATAGTGCAATATTAGATATGAATGAATGAAAGAGCTTTTTAGAAGCACTTACTATGTGCAAAGCACTGAGCATAGCGCCTGGTACATAGTAGGCACTTAATAAATGTTTACTGATTGATTGATTGGTTAAAACACCAGGTCAAACACTGGGGATATCAATAGAAAAACAAGACAGTCCTTGTTCTCAAGGAGCTCACTTTCTAAAAGTGAAGACAACACATACAGGAAATTTTAGTTGCAAGTCAGATGGAAAAGTCCAATGGTCCTTAGGGTGCCCAGCAAAGCAGATGGTAATGTATCTTCTTTAATGGTATTTCCACTGATAAAATACCTTCTCTTTGTGATGCTGAAGCATTTGATGATAACAAGGATTTTGGTGGTGAGAACTTTCTTTTCTGAGTCTTCAATAGATGTGGCTACTGGAGAAGGTGGGGAATGCAGCACCCACAGAAGCATTGCCAGGCCAGATTTCCACAGGTGTTGGTTTCCTGAATGATGTCTGTGGGTTTGGGCTGAAAGCATAAAAAGGATCTGGAGGGTGATGGGTCCTTGGATGTCTCCATCATGGTCCAGAGGAAGGTGGGAGTCAAGGTGGTGGCAGTGTTTTGATTTGCTTGGCACACACCACTTCCTGCCTCTCTCTCAGATGCTGTGCTGTTTCAGCTTGACTGGCTTATCTGTCGTAGGGGTAGTAAGCAGCTAGATGGTGCAGTGGAGACAGCTTGGAATCAAGAAGACTCATTCAGCCTCAGACACTTACTAGCTGCATGACCCTGGGCAAATCATTTATCCCTGTCTGCCTCAGTTCCTCATCTTGTAAAATGAGCTGAAGAAGAAAATGGCAAACCACTCCAGGATCTTTGTCCCCCAAAATAAGTCCAAAGGGCATAACAAAGAATCAGACATGACTGAAACAGCTGAAAGAAAGCAGGGGTGGTAGTTTGTTCTAAAGTTTGTAGAGGTAATAGGTCACTTCTCCATAGGGGCTGCTTTCCTGATAGTGGCTATGGGGGCGAGGCTCAATTCTTGGCCTGTGAACTGGTGAGGAGTAGGGTGGGGGTGAGAGTAAGGGAGACTGATATTTCCAGGATTCTTGGGTCTACCCTGTCTGATGATGGCAGTTGGTCACTGGTTGGTGTCAGTGGTGGAAATGACAACGGATACACTCTCTGCAGGGGTTGCTCCCTTGAATGGTGGCGACAAGGCTAGACTGGAAGCCAGCAAGTGATCTACAGTAGATGGGGAAGGGGATGAGAGTTACTGCTATTCTTCAGAAAGACCATAGACAAATCCTTTTACATTAAATGCCCTGGCAATTCACCTCCACTTGGTCCAATTTTCTTCTTCTTTTTATTTTTTATTGTGAAACTGAACAATCAAAAAACACAAACATTTATATATATATATATATATATATATATATATATATATATATATATATATATATATATATATATATTTTAAAAGGCCAAGTAAAAGTGGGGCGGCTAGGTGGTGCAATGAGTAAGAGCACTGCCCGGGAGCTGGAACAACCCAGGATCAGATCCGGCCTCAGAAAATGAGCACCCACACATAAATAATGACTGGCCGTGTAACCTTAAGCAAGTTACTTAAACCCAATTGCTTTAAAAAAAAAAGACGAAGAAAAAGGATTGTATAAGAAACTATAAGCTTCTCAAATGGACAAGTTCTGGGGAGTTTGTTTTTGGGGTTTTTTTGTTTGTTTTAAGAAACATCTAGTTTTCAGGAGGCCAGGTGGCACAGTGAATAGAGCACCAGCCTTGGAGTTAGGAGGACATGAGTTCAAATCTGGCCTCAGACACTTAACACCTACTAGCCGTGTGACCTTGGGCAAGTCACTTAACCCCACTTGCCTCTCTAAAAAAAGAAAAAGAAATATCTAGTTTTTTCTGAAGCCTAAGGATGGCTGGAAAATACAGAAGGAAAACAACCTGACCAGTGTATGTATAGTCATCACTGCCTACTAGATTGTGGGCTCCAGGAAAGCAAGAACCATGAGTTAGTCATTTTTATGTCAGCACTCCCCATGAGCCCTTGGTTCTCACGCACTTGAATCAATGTGTTTTATATTGAATTGCCACCTGCTCAGAAACAGTAGTAATCTATCAAATCAGCCTTGGATCCCAGACCGCCAAAGAGAATACATTTCCTAACATCAGGAGAACTATTTGGGTGCCATTTCATGCACAGCAATAAAATATTAGACACATTTGAATTGCTATGGGCCATCATGACTATACATGGAATAATAAGCCTATTCACATTCCTGACATTGAGCCTCCTTTCAATTTCTGTAGCCCTTGTGCAACCTTGAAGGTTGTAGAAGACAGAGTATTTATTAAGAGTGTGTCTAATTTATAGGATCATACTCTAGGGTTAAGAGTTGAAATCATTAAAATAGAAGTAGTTAAAGGGAAAAGCTTATTTATTTGTTTTTCTTGAAAATGGCCCAAATTTGGATCAATAAGCCATCTCTCAACACTATTCTGGCCTAATTGATTAGGAATTTACCTGTATGCCAGCATGAATGTGACAATTTATTGATTTTTTTGTGCTCCTACATAAGATTTGTTCAGTTTACAATCTAGGAGCATCTCCTCACTTTGAATATTTAATTCAACATGAATACTTATAATCTGTCTTGGAAGCTGCTTTCTCAGATAAGATAATTCTGGACCCATTTCACTTTTGGGAAATGGAGCCTCAGGAAATTTTCAAAAAAAACCCAACAATCAACTTTTGCAGTTAAAGAAGCTCTAAACATGCTAATGTTCAGTGTTAATGTGCCCATTATGATTTTGGATAATTGCACAGTGCTCGGTAAAAACCAGAGTACCAGAGAGGCTAATTGTAACACATAGAGGTATCTGGCAATTTTCCCTGCCCTTACTTTCAGCACATCCTAAGGGTGACTGATTTGGAGTAAAAGTGGTTTTTTGTAGTGGATTTTTTTCTTTTTTTTTTTCTTTACCAATCATTGCTCCTAAGGGTGGGGATTCTGAATGAAAATATTCTGCTATAAAAAGGGAATCAGAAATTCTCCATATTTTTATTGAAGCCTGGGAAACAATGGACACTGTTTTATAGGTTCATGTGTAAATTTATTCCAAATCCAAAAAAATAATGTTTTCTGGCTCAAAGCATCCCAGGTTAAAAATTACCAGAATCTACAATCATGGTTTGATGTGAGGAGCAAAGGCATTGTTGTAGTTGTCTTCCTCCTCTTCCTCATCAGCATCCTAACCCCTTCCTCTGCCCATTACCTTCTCCCCCTTCCATCCATCTACTGTAGAAAGAGAAATGGTAAACAAGGTAAAAGTAAGGGCAAGAAGATCCACTCAATCTGAGCAATGCTGTTCCACAGGAAAACAGCCAACAGATTTATCACTAAGCTCTCCTTCCAGTTCTAAATGTATAGGAGACTGTGGGGCCCTCAATTGCTTTTCACTCCATCTCCAAGGCAACTCCTTCACTTATGGGATTGTCACTTGCCTTTTCTTTACATTGTTTAATAACTTCAAACACTTCCTAAGCTTTGTTATTTCTCACCATTTCCCACCTTCATTTAATGGGCTTTTAAAACAAGTAAATTTATTAAAATGAAGCAAATACTGTATAGGCCTAATATGGGGTGTTCCCAAAATTTTAGTGCATTTTAAGCTCTTAAAATTTAAATGTCCAGGGGCAGCTAGGTGGCACAGTAAATATAGAGTCAGTCCTGGAGTCAAGAGGACCTGAGTTCAAATCCAGCCTCAGACACCTGACACAGTTACTAGCTGTGTGACCTTGGGCAAGTCACTTAGCCCCAATTGCCCTGCCTACCCCCCTCCAAGGAACAAAAGAAAAAAAAAAACTTAGAATACTAATACAAGGAACATTCAGTGTTAGGCTTATGTAGTGTTTGCTTCACTTGGTAAATTTTTAATATCTTAATTGAATTTTTAAGCTCTTAAAGCTTGAAATTGCACTAAGACTTTTAGTCTTTTTGGTTTATAGAAGAAAAACTATATGGCAAGTAGGTAGTTAATTGAAAAGAATGTTCTTAAGACATTTAATATTTTTCTCAATTACTGTGATGATCTAAATTGTCATTTTAAAAAGATGAATTACCATGACTACATATATTTATAAATGTATACCAGTTTACTTTGATTAAGGATTGAAACTTTCCACTTTTAGAATTGAAGGATGACCACTGTTTCCATCATGGAATGGTGTCTACCATGCCTAGAGAGAAAGAGACTAAGCTGAAAACCTAACTCTTAAAGTCAACTCACATCACATACATCCCTCCACCCCAGACCTCAATTTCCTTAACTGTAAAATAAGAGCATTCTTCTAAGTGTTCTATAAGTTCTCTTCTAGCTCTAGATGGTAGGACTGTGACTCCAAGACACTCCACTGCCCCATGCTGCTTCTCCCAAACTTCTGAAATTAATTCAGATCAAAAAGTGAACAAAACCTCATGTTGTTGGTCTGACTAGTTTGAATCCCCCAAATGGCCAACTTGGAAGAAAACTTGGTCAAGAGATTCCCCTTTTGAAGTAGGAAATGGATGGAAGAAAAAACAAATTTCACTAATTAAAAACAACATGTTTCTTAAACTCTGAGCTGACCGATGAGAGACAAAACTGTTCCAAGTGTTAATGCCTTGTTGGACTAAACAAATTGGGTAAATCTGTCAAAACAGGATAAAACAAGCAAAAAGTTGAAGTAATTGAGAAATCACTTTGGAACATGCCCAAGACCACAGGAAAAAGCTCAAGTTTCATTTGTTTCAGAATTCTACTCAAGTTGGTAATTATATAGCACTTCTCAGCAGAAACTGCATGGCTGTGGTAGGTCTAACTGTATTTCATCTTGCAGGTAGAGATATATACAAATCTGAATCCTCAAGAAACTAAAAAAGGGCTTGTTGGGGATTTTTGTAATTCAGATTTTCTAGGTAATGGCTATTTACTGGTTTTATGTATTTTAAATGATAATTTGTTGTATGTGATGGTATGACTGTCAGTTGACATTAATTTCAGGGAAATCTGAAGAGAAGGAAGACTGGGTTCTACTCCTAAATGTGTTACTCTGTCACTCTGTGGCCATCATCCATTCATTACTCTATCAACACATTAGTTTATATATAAAATAGGCATGATGGAAAATGAAGTCTTGGCTGGGAACTTGGCTAATTAGAATATTGTATTTATAAGACTCTGACTAAAGGCATGAATGAGACTATATTTAGATAATTAATAAGGAATCAAATTGCCTGGCTCTCAATGAAAGAGGATGGGAGGGAGAGAGCAAAGGAGAGCAGTTTGAGCTCATTGGTAATCAAAGGTTTAAAGACAAATTGTTAAAAATTGTTTTTACATGAAACTGGGGGGAAATAAAATGCTAAATAAATTCTGAAAAAGTAAAGTGAATGTTAAAAATAGTTTTTACATGTAATTGGGGAAAATATTAAATAAACTTTTAAAATAACAGATAAATAATAGGGAGCCACTGAAGGTTTTTGAGCAGATGAGTGACCTCATCAGAGCTGGGAATTCATAAGAGTCCTCTGGCAGAGGTCGATATGATAGGTAGGGGAAGGGTATCCTAGACATGAGAAAATTGGCTAGGAATGTATTGTGCAGGGAAGATGAAATGGAGGTCTGAATTAGGGCCACAGCAGTGGGAATAGAAAGGAAGGGTGCAGAAGTTGACCACTACCCAGCTGTCTCAGAAGTCTTGTAGCCGCCTTTGACACCTCTTTCCCTTTCACTCTTTACAACCCAGTAAAAATTCATGTGAAAAATGAAGTGGTGGCATTATTTGAATTAACGTTGCATATCTCTAGAGTATATGCATTCTTTTACCTAGTCCTGTAAATATTTTTAATGTCTCTTGAATTCACCCCTCCCTCTCTAGTCCCATTACTACAAACTTAGCATGTATATAACTTGCTCATGCATTGTTGTTTGCATGTTCTCTCTCTAATTAGATCATGAGCTCCTTCAGGGCAGGGAATGTCTTTTGCCTTTGTAGCCTCAGCACTTAAAACAGAGCCTGACACATAGTAGGTGCTTACTACTGACTGACTAGCAGTTCTGAGACTTGTTACCTTTGTTCTAGACTGTTATAACATCATCTTCCAATTTCTCCCTCACCCTATGCATCCTATAATACTAGTCTTTCAACACATCATTTTTCATCATGGTTTTCTCACACTAACTAGCTGTGTGACATTAGGCAAATCATGACACCTCTCTGGACTTCTGTTTCCCCATCAATAAAATGAGGAAATTGAGCTAGATGATCTCCAAATTCCAATTCTAATTTCTATGATCTCTATGATTCTGTTATTATGTTAATCAAGAATCCATCATGGCATCCCCATAATTGAACACATCAATTCTTAACCTCTCCCTGACTTTGAAGACCCTCCAAAATCTGACCACAGATTAACCTACCTACCCAGCCTTGTTTCCCTACTACTCTTATTTCTGTTTGTCTTCTCCATGGTCATCATGTTCATTCTCACCTCAGTGTTCCTATTCCTACTAATTACTCCAGTCTTGAAAGTTTACACTGCCCCATCTCCAGGAATCCATCTTTCTTTCTTTCTTTTTTTTTTTTTAAAGCAATTGGGGTTAAGTAACTCAAGGTTACAGGGCTAGTCATTATTTATGTGTGGGTGCTCATTTTCTGAGGCCGGATTCAATCCCAGGTCATCCCAACTCCGAGGCCCGCGCTCTTACTCACTGTGCCACCTAGCCACTCCAGGAATCCATATCTTTCAAAGGTGAGTTTAAGCCTCCTCTCCCTCCTCCATGCAGCTTTCCAGGATAGATCTGATACCCACAGATTTCTGCCTCCTCTAGACTCCCAGCTGCCTGCCTAGCACTTAGCACTGGCTTCTATATCATCTAGAAGTATCTTCTAATTGTTTTCTTCCCCTGACTTATCACAATATCCCTGAGGGCAAGGAACGTACATTAAATATCTGAGCTCTCCAAAGCAACCATTCTAATGCTGAGCATATATTTGGTGTCCTGCCTTTTGAACAATGAAATTATCAGTAAAGTAAGTCAACAGTGTACTCGTTTCCCTGCTTTCTAAAGAGAGAAAGTCCAAGATGTTAGTCCAATTAGTAGAAATCCCTCATCACTACTATGCAGTGCCACTCTTCTGGGTTTATGATGTTCCCCAAATTCACCCTCTATTTCCTCCTTTCATTCAGATGGCTTGAGGTCACTCATCTGCTCAAAAACCTTCAGTGACTCCCTATTATCTGTTGTTTTTCTTAAATTTATTTAATATTTTACATGTAGAAACAATTTTTAACATTAACTTTACTTGTAGGATACTGCTGTAGCAAAATGACTTCTCTTTCTCACTCCACTGATCTTTGCCCAAAACTTTCCACCATGCTTTCCCCTCTAATTCATGGATTTGCTCAAATGATATCCAATATGACTTCATTGCTTCTTTTATCCACATATTTGTTTTAAATAAAGTATAACCTTCCAAAGGTAATGTCACATCCTACTAAGATAACTAGAGGCAACCAAGTATTGGGAAAGACGCATTATATTTCTGAGTCCAAGGACTCAAGTTCAAACCCTACCTCTGACATTGACTTCCAGGGCAAACATGGGTAATCAGTGAACTTCTCTGAGGTTCAGTTTCCTTATCTTTTTTTTTTTTTTTTTGTAAGCAATTGGGGTTAAGTAACTTGCTCAAGATTACACGGCCAGTCATTATTTATGTGTGGGTGCTCATTTTCTGAGGCTAGATTCGATCTCGGGTCATCCCAACTCCAAGGCCAGCGCCACCTAGCTGCCCCCTCAGTTTCCTTATCTTTAGAAGAGATGTGATGGTATTCCTATTACCTAGCCCAAATGAATATTCTGAGAAGTGTGCTTGTAAACTTTAATGCACCATCAAAATGTAAGTTAGTATGATTGCCTTTGGATTCAAATGTGCCTCTTTGAATCAAGTCTCATTCACCTTGTTTATTACACAGAACTCTGCACAGGCACATGAGATCATAAGCCTTATTCTTCTTTTCTGATATTGTCTCTTATGAATCAGTGTTCTCTTCCACTGATGATTTTCCAATAATATACTGGCTTTCTGCTGTATGTGGTATCTTCTTCCCCCTCTATTTACATTTTTAAATTGTTCTTGATTAGATTCACATCTCCAGGCATTTTTTTTTTTAAACTGGCCCTTGTCAGGTGTTTTAGATAGGACAAGAGCCCATCATTCCTAAATCTTAAGTAATGATCCAGAAATCCAAATCTCAATTTCAAACATCATCTTCTTAACCAGCTATTCACTTCATAACATATCCCTCAGTCAACAAGCATTTATTAAACACTTGCTGTATGCCAACTACTGCACTAAAAACTGTGGATTAAAAACCAAAGTGAAAGTCCCTACACTCAGAATTTTCTAATCCTTTCAGTAATCCTGTTCCCCTAAGGTCTCACTCAGTGTCTTGCTTAGTACTATGTAATCCCCCAAAATATATTCCAGCCAGCTAAGTAATCAACAGTAAACTTTCCTTTTAAGAGACTGTTTCCATTCTGCTAAAAGCTCTGCCTAACACAGAGAAGAATCCATTAGCTTTTCCTAATTTTCAACCCTCAAACCCATCCCCATCAATTAATTAAAAAGTGACACAGGTCATATAATCTGAGTCATGGAATGACTCAGTAGAGAGGAAACTGTTGTTTGGATGACAGAATGAGTAATTAGAGGCCGGATGAAAATGTTACTGTAGCACCTGTCATTTGGTGCCACATATGCCTATTCAATAATAGAGATGTCCACCTCTAATACCCTAGTGGATGGACCAAGCTGCTAGTGTACTCCCCTCCTCCTCCCCAAACTCTTTTGAACATTTTTGTAAATATTTTATATGCTTATATATGCACATGTCATCTCCCTTATAGAAAGTGTCCTCCTTGAGGACAGGAACTCTGGTCCTTCCTTCATTCCCTGCCCAGTACATAATAGGTATTTAATAAATGATTAATACTGTTCATTTGCCCAGAAAATTTTATAATTTTTTGTGGACGGATGGATGATGGGGAGGTAGAGAGTGGTGGGAAAGGCACTGTGCTGGAAACCAAGAGACTTGAGTTCTGGTCCCTGTTTTGCCACTAACTACCTATGTATGACTGGATAAGTTAAAATTTTAACTCATTTCAGCAAACATTTATCAAAAGCGTATTATGTGCAAGGTATTACTCGAGAAGCTGGGAACACAATGAAAAATGACAGTCCCTCAAGAAGAAGACAATGTAATGTAACAGGTGGATGAGTCATACACATTAGTAACTATAATGCTGTTTAGAAAATGATAAAGTGCATGAGAAAAATTAGTGATCTGAGAGATAGGAGAGAATTGCTTCTCCTTAGGAATCAGGGAAAGCATCATGTAAGGGGTGGCAAGTGAGCTGGGCCCTAAAGAGTTGTCACTAGGCAGCTTTGTTTTTCTTTTGGACAGGCTAATTTGCAGAGCATGCAAGAAATCCAGAGACAGAAAGAGACAGAGAGAGAGAGAGAGAAAATGAGAGGGGGGAGAGAGAAAGAGAGAGAGAGAGAGAGAGAGAGAGAGAGAGAGAGAGAGAGAGAGAGAGAGAGGAAGAGAAAAGGGGAGGGGGAGAAAAAGAGGGGAAGGGAGAGAAGGAAGGAAAGATCCAGTAGGTAATTGGAAATAAGTGATTATATCTTAGGAGAATGCTGAGGGTTAGAGGTATTTATTTAAAAGTGACAGAGCTGATAATTGAAGCTACAGGTATAAATAAGATTAAGAGCAAGAGTATAGAAAGAGAAGGAAAAAGGCATAACCCTGAGGTACACCTAACACTTGGAAAGTAGAAGAAGAAATAGGAATTAGTAAAAGAAGCCAATAAGAAACAGTCAGAGAAGCAGGAGATAAGAACAGAACCACAGCCTTGGGCCTGGAGCCAGAAAGAACTTAATTCAAATCTGGTCTCAAACATTTTCTAGCTGTGTGACCCATGGTGAGTCATTTAAGTTCTATTTGTCTCAATTTCCTCAACTGTAAAATGGGAGTGTCTACCTCTACAGCACCTACCTCTCAAGGATGTTGTGAGGATCAAATGAAATAATATTTAAGTACTATAGAAATGCTTATTCCCTTCTCCCACGTCATAGAAGCCAAGGAGGGACAAAATTAAGAACAGGTCTCTCTCTCTCTCTCTCTCTCTCTCTCTCTCTCTCTCTCTCTCTCTCTCTCTCTCTCTCCCTCTCCCTCTCCTTCATCAATGTGTCCTTCCTTCTCTGTCTCTGTCTGTCTCTGTTTCTCTTTCTGTCTCTCTCCCTCTTTCCCTTTATCCCTTCTTTCTTTCTTTATTTCTCTCTCTCTCTTCTCTGTCTCTGTGTGTGTCTCTGTCTCTCTGTGTCTCTGACTCTGTCTCTCTTCATCTCTGTCTCTGTCTCTGTCTCTCTCTTTCTTCTAGCCTCTTCCCCCTCCCCCCCCCCCCACTTCTTCCTCTCTCATCAGGAGCTCTGATAGCGTATCTATTCACATGACTGGCCTCTGTACTCAGGTCTATGTATACCTGTGTATCTCTCAAGGGCTCCAGGTTCAAATCACCAACTATCTACTACACACTTCAAATTCAATACCTGTAGGAATCTCCAACTCAACAAATTCAAAACAAAATTTATTTTTTTTCTTCCAAAATTAACCCCTCTTCTGAGCTTCACTGTTTCTAACAAGGATACCACCAATTTTCTAGTCACCTTGATGATTCACAACCTTAGTGATTTCTTCATCTCCTCACTCTCCCTCACCCTTCATATCTAATCAATAATTAAGTTCTATTGTTTTTACTTGATACTTATTTCTCTCAGTTGTCACCTTCTCTCCTCTCATAGGACCACCACCCTCATTCAAGTACTTGGGCATCAGATATCTGGAGGATATGTCCAAAAGCCAAGAAACCTTCATTCTCTAAACTCCCTGGGCAATTTATGTTATACTCTTTGTGAGCAGGGGCCCAATGTTTTAACTATGAGATGATCTGGTTGCAGTGAAGAATTTAAGAGGGAAGTAGTCAGAGGAGACTCGTTCATTCAGTCATCAACAAACATTTTATTAAGAGCATTTTGTGTGTAGATCATGATCCTTGGTACTAGTTCTCATATTCCCCACTGTCCTGGAAAAATACAAGATTTATGTAAAATATTACCCTTTTCCAACTTGAAATTGGGTGAAGGGGATGTGGGGAGCTAAAGTGTAGCCCTGTTTTTAGGCCAATTCAATTTAGTTCAGCGGGCATATATTAAGAGCCTATGATTTGTCAATCATTACAATAACCATTGGAGATACAAGGACCAAAACTAAACAGGTCCTCCTCTCAAAAAGTTGCAATATGGTTTATATGAACTGATGCTTAGTGAGGAGAGCATAACCAGGAGAACATTATACACAGTAACAGCCACAGTGTGAGAGGGCTGACTTTGATAGACTTAGCCCTTCTCAGAAATGCAAGGACCTAAAACAATTCCAAAGGACACATGATGGAAAATGCCATCCACATCCAGAGAAAGAACTATGGAATTGGAATGCAGAACAAAGCATTCTTTGTTTTGTTTTGTTTTGTTTTCTTTCTCATGGTTTTTCCCATTCTTCTATGCAACATGACTAATGTGAAAATATATTTACTAGGAATGTATGTGTAGAGCCCATATCAGATTGCAAGCCGTCTTGGGGAAGGGAGGGGGAGAAAATTTAAAACTTATGGAAGTGAATGTTGAAAATTAAAAATAAATAATTTAAGAAAAAAAGAAGTTGGAATATGTACACAGATAAATACATGCAAATTATATTAAAGATAATACAAAGTCAGCTCAGGAAAGAGAGAGGATTGACAATTAGGAGGATCAAGAAAAATCTTGCATAGCAGGCAGCATTTGAGTGGAGAGAGAGAGGAGAGCCCAAAAGAGAACCCTCGGGTACCCATGTACAAGGGGTGTGATATTGCTGATGACAGAAAAGGCAGGAGAAAGAGAACCAGGAGAGATTAGCATCATGAAAACACAAGGTGGGGAGAATGTCTAAGAGAGGATTTGATTCCATTGTGTCAGAAGCAGAGAGGGCAAAAGGGAAGAGAGCTGAGAAAAGGCTGTCAGATTTTATTAGGGCATCATTGGTAATCTGCAGAGAGCATCCAATGGGGTCAAAATCCCATTAACTGGAGAGGAATGGGTAAATGGAGGGAATCAACTTTCTAGAAGTTTGGCTGGGAAAGGGAGAAGAAATATATGGTGATAGCTTAAGGGGATGCTCACCTTTATTGTCAGGTGGAGGTGTTTTAAGGGTAGAGGAGAACCGGGCATATTTATAGATGGCATAGAAGGAAGCAGTGAACAGAGACTAGCCATAATTTCTACCTTCAGAAAACACTACTCATTCAAACAATGACAGAAAAACGATTACACAGAGGGATCCTTCTTTCTAAGGGATATCCAAGGAGCCTCCAGCTATGTTGAATTGGAAAGAATATTAGAGCCAGGAGACCTAAGTTTGAATCCCAGCTTTACTGTTTACTCTATGTGACTACAGGTAAGTCACTTAATCTTTCTCAGTCTCAGTTTCTTTTTCAATTAAACAGAAGTAACAAGTGCTGGCAATGCCTAGCAGGTAGAGGTGTTTGAATAAAGTGCTTGGAAAATCTTAAAGTGAGCATTATCTTTACTGTCATTGTGCAACAGAGGACTGGTCAATAAATCCAACTCTTATGAGCATATGGAAAAAGCTCGAATCGTACAATATATATGTAGACTTAGGAGCAAATGTAGAGCAGAACATCTGCTAAGCATGTGGTAAAGAGGTCTTTTTGATTGGCCACATGGCTAGAAATGAGGTGCATTCAAAAGGCATTCATTCCTCCTCCAGAATCTGTTCCTTCTCTGGGTCTGACTTTTTTTCTGCCCGGCAGTGTTCCAGTAAAGGAAGAGAGATGATGCTATGAAGGGAGAAGCTTTTGGCCCTTCCCATTCAAAGCCAGCATATGACCCTAGAATACAGGCTTCTGTCCTTTGCCTCAGAATTTATTCTTTTATTTTAGGTGAAGGAGATTGGAGGTGGAGGTCTGGGAGTGGAACCCAGGCTGGGTTTTCCAGTCAATGCCCCAGGGAATGAGGAACCCAGCCAATCAGGAACTAAGAAAGGGACGCATCCGACAATGAAGCCATTTTTGTGACCACTTGATAAGACTGCTGCTGTGTAGAAACTGTTAAATCTGAGCTCACTCTTCCCAGAAGATGAGGTGGTATAGAGGGAAGTATGCTTCCTGGTGGTGTGGGAAGGAGGAATATTTGTCTTTCTGTTCTTGCTCAATCTTTCAACTAAATAGACCTTTGTAAAATCCAGTCAAGGTTACTCAGTTAGAGAGAACTGGCAGCTAACAGTGGAGGGAACATATTGAGGATGAAGATTGAAACCATTAATATTAGATAGGAAAGAGATAACCCTCAGTGCTTCAGAGTCAGCCTCTAGAACACTAAGAGGAAGATGTAGCTGGACTTACTCTGATGGAGTGAAGCTAGAGCAATTGCTACAATAATCATTATCTTATTATATGTGAGTCTGTCATTTGCATTTTTTATTCCAGTGTGATGTAATAAAAAGTGTTGACTTTGGGGTCAGAGGACCTGGCCTCTGACCATTCCTAACCTGTGTGGCCTTGAGGAAGTCAACCTCCCTGGGCCTCAGTTTCGTCTCTGTAAAATGAAAGTGTTGAACTCTTACCTAAAATGAAATGACCTCTGAGTTCCTCTCCAGATCTAAATCGATAATGATGTGATATAAATAGCAATACCTTTCTCCCTTCTTGAAAAATCACCTAAGGCTTCTTCCCTTTTTTGTTGCTAAAGGCACCAGACACCTCTTCTGACATAAGTCCTCATGTCAAAAAATTGGGCACCTGTTTAGCCATCCCTAGCAGCATATAAAGAGTTATGACATCAGTACTGCTTAGAAATGTGAATTGGGATGTAAAGTTAAATGCTTCCAGTGACACTGGCTTGGGAAGCAACTCCTTCTGCTATAACTCTAGAACTCTAATCCTTGGAGAGTTCTTCATTTTAGGTCAAAATCTGCATCCCTATGGAATGCACTTGTTGGTCCTAACTCTTGCCTCCAGAGCTATTCAGAAATCTAACCTCCATGTCACGTCATGTCTCTTTCCCATGGCAGCCCTTTAAGTAGTAACTGCCATGTCCTCTCTTATGTATTATCAACTTATCTAAGCTAGAAAGCCCAAGTCCCCTGGGTGGTGGCAGTGGAAAGTCACCATCTCTCAGACTCCAGGAATCTTGTTTGGAAGCCCCATAACTGTGGATTAAAATTTCTTTCTCAAGTGCTGGATCAGAACATTCATTTTTATGTAACACAATGGAGTTTTTACAAAGAGGAAAAGAATCACATACATACAAACACACTCTCCCAAACTTGTAGGAGACATAATTCCCCCTCCACACTGCACCACTTTCATCTCTGGGAAGGGGAAGAGAATTAGGTTCATAGCTTATTTTGCTTCCCATAGAGCACGGTTCCAGGACCAAATCCAAAACGCCCCCTTGCCCTTGAGTCCCTGACACCCTGGCTTCTCGGGGTTTCCACACTGTATTGGCTGGCTGTACCACCCCACTTGCAATCTTGGCTCAAGGACTTCCATGGCTCAAACTCCCAGTCCTGGGGGCAATCATCTCCGGCACTTGAAATTGCAGAGAAAGAACAGAAACAAGCACCATCAGGCCCTTTTCTCAGAACTGGGGCAAAAGGAGAGCAAGGGAAGGGTAAGTCCCTTCTCTCACTTGTTCAGTCCATTGAGAGAAGCAGTTAGGAGGACGGTCGATGGTGGAAAAAGAACAACCGGGGTCAGTATCACCACTTTTAAAGACAAAGATGGCCATACAAAGAAGCAACCCCCCCACCCACTCCTGTGCTAGGGACTCTGAGCTTCATGTTAGGCAAACGGAACTTACTCAAAGCTAGGTTGTAAATTATAATGATAAATTCCTTTGCTAGACTGAAAACTCCTTGAGGGCAGGGAATATGATTTCAATATGATTCCAAATGAAAACCAGGAGAAACCTAAGGAAGGTTTGAAAATGACTCCCCCTGGATCTGAACATTGACTCCTATATGTTACGGTCCATAATCTTTGTGTCTTTACCATAATACATGTGATTTGACATCTCTGTTTGCCATGAAAAGTGGAATTCTCTGACATTAAAAATGTGAATTTATAAAAATATATTTTTAAATCCCCCTTGTGATACCTTCTTTACAGGCTGCTTGACTTTCCTACCCTTAGTTCTGGCTTCTGCTCAGAGACCATTAGAATTTTGCACATAAGAATTTAATTAATGAATATATTTGCTGAAGATTATTTCTCTTAAAATGGAGTGGAAGCTGAGAGACTTTCTGATGCGATTTTCACAAGTTCCCAGTGTTATGAGTAAACATAACCTCTTAAAAAGGAAAGGAACATTTTTGACAATAGTGGGAATTTATCTAGATCCTTTATCTGTATTTCTGATATTTTACAGATAGCAATAGAATATCTAGCTTCTTCCCTGTGTACTGATGCATGAGTAACAATGCCTAAATGTCTTGCATGTTCTATTTCTACAAATCTCTCCCTATCTTTACGGACTCTTCTGCCTTTCAATCTCTCTTAAATATTCTTTAATTATATCACGCTGCAGATCAAGATGTTTATTTTCATGCTCTGCCCACACCTCTAGTCCTTTCATTACTTTCTAGCAAATGGCACTTTGCAGCCCTCTCTACAGTCCTCATCTTGAACATAGTTCTCAAATTAAAACACACACACACACACACACACACACACACACACATACACACTTGAATTTCTTTTTTAAAAAATCTTAATGCATGTAGTATTCAGAGAGACACTGAAGAAATCACAAGAATTTTATCTTTCTTTTCCCACCATCAAACTAACTCTCACTCCATAGTAGAGACAGAATTTACTCAGGGAGAACAATTTTGTGACTTTAATGAACCAAACTTGGTTCACTAAAAAATAAAAATAAAAATAAATTAAGTAATGCCCAGGGGAATAGACTTGTGACTTCATTGATATAGGGGATTGTCTCTACAATTTCACTTTCTCTTTAATTTATAGTCTTAAAGTTCTGTCTGTCTCTAGGCCCTGGAGTAAAAGCAGGACCACTAAATCATACCTAAGGATCCCTGCAGACTTTATATTGACTGAGAAAACCATATGTTAATATTATCTTTGTTCTCTTGTATTTTGATTTATTTTGTTAACTATTTCCCAATTACATTTTAATCTGGTTTGGGATGTTCATTGTTATCTCTGCCCTAAAGTACTAAGAGATTAATTGACTTGCTAAGTAGGAGTCATAGAGTCAGTAGAGCCTAGGTCTTCCTGGCTCTGAGGGTATCTCTTTCTTTCCACCATTCCATGTTATGTCTAATGGAAATATCTATCACAGTTAATATCTTTTTTAGGATAATATTTTACTATTTTCTCAATTACATCTAAAATAATTTGTAACATTCATTTTTTTTAAATTTTGAGTTCCAAATTCTTTTCCTCCTTCCCTAAGATGGTAAAGCAATTCCATAAAGGTGCAATCATGGAAAACATATTTCCATATTAGTCATATCTAAAAGAAAACACAGACAAAAAACACCACAAAAAAGAGAAAAATATTATGCCTTGATCTGCATTCGTGGAGTCATCAGTTCCTTCTCTGGAGATGGAGAGCATTTTTCATCATGAATTCTTTTGAATTGTCTTAGATTATTGTATTGCTGGAAAAAGCTAAGTCCTTCACAGTTGATCATTGTACAATATTGCTGTTACTGTGTACAATTTTCTCCAGGTTCTGTTCACTTCACTTTGCATCAGTTCATGTAACCCTTTCCTGGTTTTTCTGAAATCCCCTTGCTCATCATTTCTTATAGTAGAATAGTATACCATTATAATCACACAAGTTGTTTAGCCATTCCCCAATTGATGAATATTCCCTCAATTTCCAAATCTTTGCCACTACAAAAAAGAGCTGCTATAAATATTTTTGTACAAATAAGTCCTTTTCCCTTTTTAAAATCTCTTTGGGATACATATCTAGTAGTGATATTGCTGGGTCAAAGGATATACACAGTTTGATAGCCCTTTGGGCATAGTTCCAAATTTCTCTCCAAAATGTTTGGATCAGTTCACATCTCTACCAATAGTGCATTGTGTCCCCATTTTCCCACATCCCCTCCAAAATCTATCATTTTCCTTTTGTGTCATATTAGCCAATCTAATAGGTATGATATGAGAGTTGTTTTAATTTGCATTTCTCTAATCAATAGTAATTTAGACCATTTTTTTGTATGACTATAGGTAGCTTTGATTTCTTCTTCTAAAAACTACCTATATCTTTTGACTATTTGGCAACTGAGGAATGACTTGTATTCTTACAGATTTGACTCAGTTCTCTATATATTTGAGAAATTAGGTCTTTATAAGAGACACTGTTAAAAAAATTTTTCAAGCTTTCTGCTCTCCTTCTAATCTTGGTAGCATTGGTTTTGTTTATGAAAAACCTTTTTTTTTAATTTAATATAATAAAAATTATTCATTTTATATCTTGTTATGCTCTCTAATTCTTGTTTGGTCCTAAATTCTTCCCTTATCTGTAGATCTGATAAGTAAACTATTCCATGTCCCCCTAATTTGCTTACAGTATCACCCTTTATGTTTAAACCTTGCACCAATTTTGGCCTTATCTTGGCATATGGTGCAAGATGTTGGTCTATATTTAGTTTCTGCCATACTGTTTTCCAGTTTGCCCAGCAGTTTTTGTCAATAGTGAGTCCTTGTCCCAAAACTTTGAGTCTTTGGGTTTATCAACACTAGACTACTTAATACTTAACTGTGTGTCCTTGGGCAAATCACTTAACCCCAATTGTCCTGTCCTCCCCCCCTCCAAAAAGTAAAAAAAAAATATGTATATATATATATATATATATATATATATATATATATATGAATTAGGTATCATTCCAATCCCTGCACTTCAGTTGCCTCGATTTATAATGAGAGGGTTGGACTAGAAAAATTAAGAGTAGTAATAGTCAGGGCGGCTAGGTGGTGCAGTGAGTAGAGCGCCGGCCCTGGAGTCAGAAAGACCTGAGTTCGGATCCGGCCTCAGATGCTTAACACACACACAAAGACCTAGCCGTGCGACCTTGGGCAAGTTACTTAACCCCAATTGTCTCCAAAAAGAAAAAAAAAAGTAGTAATAGTCAGCATTTTAAGGGGCGGCTAGGTGGTGCAATGAATAGAGCACTGGCCCTGGAGTCAGGAAAACCTGAGTTCAAATCTGGATTCAAACACTTAATACTTTTTTAGCTGTGTGACCTTGGGCAGGTCACTTAACCCCAGTTGCCCTGCCTTCCCCCCTCCAAAAAGCAAAAAAAAAAAAAACCCCAACCAAACACTAGACTAGTATGGTCATTTAATACTGTGTATTGTGTGCCAAATCTATTCCACTGATTCACCACTCTATTTCTTAGCCACTAAGAGATAGTGTTGATGATTACCACTTTATAATGCAATTTGAGATCTGGTATGACTAGGCAACATTTCTTCACCTTTTTTCCATGAATTCCCTTGATGTTTTGACCTTTTGTTCTTCCAGATGAATCTCATTACTATTTTTTCTAGCTCTATAAAATAATTTTTGGTGGTTTGATTGGTATAGCATTGAATAAGTAAATTAATTTAGGTAGAATTATCATTTTATTATATTGGCTCTACCTACTCATGAGGAATTAACGTTTTTCCAGTTGTTTAGTTCTTATTTGTGTGAAAAGCATTTTGTAATTGTATTCATATAGTTCCTGGGTTTTTCTTGGCAGGTAGGGTCCCAAGTATTCTATATTGTCTACAGTTATTTTAAATGTAATTTCTCTTTCTATCTCTTACTACTGAACTTTGTTAGTGATATATAGAAATGCTGATGATTTATGTGATCTCATTTTATATCCTGCAACTTTGCTAAAGTTGATCATTATTTCAACTAGATTTTTAGTTAATTCTCTAGGATTTTCTAAGTATATCACCATATCATTATTTTGTTTCCTCATTGCCTATTCCAATTCCTTCAATTTTTTTTTCTTCTTTTATTGCTATACCTAACATTTTTAGTACAATATTGAATAATAGTGATAATAACAGTCATCCTTCCTTTACTCCTGCTCTGGATATGCTTCTAGTTTATCCCCATTACAGATAATGCTTGCTGGTGAATACACACACACACACACACACACACACACACACGTGTGTGTGTGTGTATATATATATATATATATATATATATAACTTATAATTTTGAGTAAAGTTCCGTTTATTCCTTGCTCTCTAGAGATTTTTTTAATAGTAATGAGTATTGTATTTTGTCAAAAGCTTTTCTGCATTTATTGAGATAATCATAGGAGTTCTGTTCTATTATTACTGATATAGTCAATTGTGCTCATAATTTTCCTAATATTGAACTAGTCCTGAATTCCTTATATAAATCCCACTTGGTCAATAGTATATGATCCTTGTGATAGATTTAAAATTTAAAATTTTTACACCAATATTCAATAGGGATGGGACAGCTAGGTAGCTCAGTGAGTAAGAACACCAGCCACCAGAGTCAGGAGGACCTGGGATCAGTTCTGACCTCAGATACTTAACACCCACACAAAAAAAAACTGGCCGTGTAACCTTGGGCAAGTTACTTAACCCCAATTGCTTTAAAAATAAATAAATAAAATTTTAAAAATATTCAATAGGGAGATTGATCTATTGTTTTCTTTCTGTTTTCACTCTTTCTAGTATAAGCATCAGCTTATTTGTGTCTTAAAGGAATTTAGTAAGACTGCTTCTTTGCCTATTTTTTGAAATAGTTTATATAGTATTAGAATTAATTGTGCTTTAAATGTTTGGAAGAATTCATTTGTAAATGCATCTGGTCCTGGGGTCTTTTCTTAGGGAGTTCATTGCTTGTT
Organism: Gymnobelideus leadbeateri; assembly: GCA_011680675.1. NCBI lineage: Eukaryota > Metazoa > Chordata > Mammalia > Diprotodontia > Petauridae > Gymnobelideus > Gymnobelideus leadbeateri. Next base: position 132,293 of record WOXC01008644.1, on the reverse strand, counting down.
TTATTTCTTTTTCTAAGATGGAGTTATTTAATTATTCTATTTCCTCTTCTGTTAATCTGGATAGTTTGCATCTTCATAAATATTCATTGTCAGATTTATTGGCATATAATTGGACAAAATAGCTCCCAATAATTGCTTTAAGTTCCTTTCCATTGGTGGTTAATTTACCCTTTTCATTTTTTATACTGATAATGTGGTTTTCTTCTTTTTTTTACAGTTAATATCTTTTTAAGTGAAATATAACTCGGCATATTATTGTAGATGGATGGCTCTGTAATCTTAATCTGACCTACCAGAGTAACAAATTGCTATTTCATTGGGAATACAGACCCTGGGCTGTATACATAAAGCCATGCTTAAAAGGGGATAAGGGTATGGGAATATAAACTATAAATGTTCCTAGTCTATTTTCTCATCTGTAAATTGAGTGGGCTGTATTAGATGATCTCTAAAGTTCTTCTAGTCCTAAAAATCTTGTAACTCTGCAACTGTATTTTATTGGCAATTTTCTAATATGTAATTTTTCTTCAATTGTTATAGACATCTTTGGTGTTTTGTGTGCAGAAATACAATCACCTAAAAGCAATTCTGTGTCAGTTTCCCTGTCACTGACTCTCAATTGGTCCTTCCTGTTTTAAGCTGGAAAGAATGGTTATAATCATTCCGTGACCCCATCACAGCTTAATCACAGCAATCAGTGACCTGCCCTGTTCTTCATCCAAAATGCCAGGTGGCCCAAGATGAATCATGTGATCCCCACTCAAGATAGTTTACTCTGTCACAGACCATCCCTTAAATCCTCCCTTTCATTTCCTTTCTGTCTGAATTACAACCAAAATTCCACTAGCTTGTGATGACACTTGGAGGCAGGCTTCTACGTATCCCCAGGTTGAGCTCCTGGGAATCATACTTCAAAGATGACTGCTCCCCTAAGTAAAGAGAATTGCACAGCTGGCCAGGGCACTGATATGGGCTAGGCAATGTGGAGATAGTGACCAGGAATGTCATTCCCTCATCCTTCTTTATGGTCCTGTCTTTTTTCAACTTCACTCTGGACACAGAGCTCTCCCAAATCCTTTACCTTTCTTTAGTATAGAGAATTAAAAGTAAGTGTTGAGGCCAAAGGACACTATGCTGTATTTGAAAGAACTTTAGAGTTCTTTAGAGTCGGAGAACATGGGCTCAAATCTCAGCTTTAGCACTTACCATCTGTGTGACTAACTCCTTTGGGCCTCAAGCTGCTTATCTAAAATGAGAAGACTGGAATTGTTGTTTGTTGTTTAACTCTTTGTGACCCATTTGGGATTTTCTTAGCACAGATTCTGGAGTAGTTTGTCATTTCTTCTCCAGTTCATTTTACAAATAAGGAAACTGAAGGAAATAGGGTTAAATGACTTGCCCAGGGCCAACACAGTTTGTAAGTGTCTGAGGCTAAATTTGAACTCAGAAAGATGAATCTTCCTGACTCCAAGCCCAGCACTCTATCCACTGTGCCACCTAACTAGACATCTTCTAAGGTCTCTTACAACTCTGAATCTACCATGTACAAGCCTATATAAGATTGCATGACATCTTGGGGAGGGGAATGGAGAGGGAGAGAGAAAAAAATTTAGAACTTAAAATCTTATCAAAGTGAATGCTGAAAACTTAAAAAAAATAAATTTAAAATGAAAAAAAATCAACCAACTTTGAATCTATGATCCCATGACTAGCCATGCTCAAAAGCCAGGACTGGTTCTGGTTGTATTTAACAGGTAGCTACAAGCTGTATAAGCATCCCCATGGAGGAGAACATCATTATCTTCCTCTGAACATCTGTGCTGTGAAACATCTTTCCAACTCTTCCCTTGTTCCTGTGAGATCATTACAACTAAACTTTCTTAAAGAAACCCAATGAATCTGGTGGGTTCTGGAGTTTGGGCCTATAATAGATTGTTAGGGACAGCATGATACAGTTAGAGTTCTCTTTCCAGAGATTGAGTTCTGAACTTCGATACAGAAAGACCTAAGTTCAAAACCTCTCTCAAGACACATCAACTTTGGACTTTAGGCAAGTAAATTAATGTTCCCAAGTACCTGTTTCTTTACATGTGAAAAAGCACCAAGCTGTCAGGATTATTGTGAAGATCAAATGAGACAATATATGAAAGCATTTTGAAATCCATAATGTGTGGTAAAAGAGAAAAGGGTATTATTATTGTTAAAGTTGGAAAGGACTTCTGCAGCCATTTGATCCAACACCCTTATTTTATATATGAGGAAACTGAGGCCCAGTTACCTGTGGTTACACAAGTAGTAAAGAGCAGACCAAGAACCGTTGGTTCTCTGATGCCAGATTCAGTATTTTTTCCATGCCACCTCACCAACTCAATCTCTGGAATTTTATAGAAGAAAAAAAACTATGGTTCAGAAAGGAAAATGATTTGCCCAGAATTGCACAACTACATAGTAATAAAGTTAGGATTCAAACACAGGTCCCCTGACTCCTAGTTCAAGACCCTTACTACTGCAGTAGAACAGAAATCCTATAAATAAAAGCATTTATCAATCTTTCCACCACCCTTAAAGCTCATCTTAAAGTCCTTTTAGAGCTCCAAATGGAACGCCCTCATAAATAGCAGCCCTCTTTTATAGTTTTACCAAGTATTTTGTGGGTACCCACAGGTACCAAGGGGTACCAAGTCTACCACTGCCATAAAATTGTTCTCTGCTTTGGGAAAGCTCAGGAAGGCTAAGAACTGAGACCAAACTTCACTTAAAATAAGCAGCTTCCAATTTGTCTGATTTCCAAACCTCATCCTACAATATGGGCCATAGATCTGTCGAAATATCTCAGATGGACTGGTCCTGCAGCTTCAAGAAGGGTAATGAGCTAAGAACCAACAAGTCGATCCTTACCAAGGCAAGCCTCAAAGCCAAGATCCAGTGAAATTTTCTTCCTTCGAGAGCATTCAGTTAGTCAGAGTTTGGTTTAAACAGGGCCCTTAGAAAGTGGGTTGAGGAATTATTGTGTGTGTGTGTATGTATGTATGTATGTATGTATGTATGTGTATGTATACTTTTTTTAAGAGACTGTTTTCTAAAGTTTATATTGTGGGTTATTCATGTGAAACAATCTGATGTTTAGAACACTTTTCTCAAAAAAAATATTGAACCAGGAATTTGAAGAGGAAAAAAAAGAAAGTGTGTTGAAGGTGGGTCATCTTTGAGAGAGAACAACAAAATGGAACAGATTTTCCAAGCCCAGTTTTTCCTGGCACAAGGGAAGGAGAGGGCTGGTTTTCATCTCTTCCTGCCTCCTTCTCCCCTGCTATAGAAAATACAGGAAGCAGATGAGATCTGTAACAGTAGAGACCATAGGAGTCGGTATCCTAGCAACGATATCTACACAGCATCAGAGGGTGTCAATTTGGGCTCTTCCTGTCTCCTGGTGAAGTGACTTATCAGTAAGTAAGTGGCTTTTTGCCTCAGGTCCTTGAAAGGCCATAGATTTGTGGCAGAAAAAAAGGTTTGTTCTCACAATTTTTTAAAAGTCTAACAAACATTTTAAAAGCCAAATGTCTGTTATCTTGATTATTGATGTAAAACCAATGAGCACAAAGTCTAGTGCAGGAATATTAATGATGTTTATGAGTTACACTAGAGGGAGTTAAGTAAATATTTCTAGGACTGTATATTACTCTCCCAACGAAGAAACCAGAAGCCTACAATCATTTATCAAAGTTCCCAGGGGCAATGAAAATGTGTTATCATGCCCATGTAGTTGTAGGTTTGCCTTTGAATTCAGGTCAGAGAAGCAGACAGTTAACACTGAAAGGGACCTTAGGGGTCATCGACTCCAACATCCTCGTTTTACAGATGAAGAAAGAAATAAGTGACTTATCCAAAGTCTCACAGTAAACATGAGACAGAACTGGGATTTGAACACAAATCTTCTTTAGTCCAGATCCAGGGCTCTATCAGCTGCCCTTCACAAGTCACAGTTTTCAAAATAAGTCATTTTTCCCCTTGATTGTTGGTCAGAAGCTTTCTCAGCCTAGCTTACTTCAGTTTAAATCAGTTAATGCAGCAAATAATTTCTGAGCATTTACTCCAATCAAAGTCCTAAATTGGACCGGGGTTGGGTGGGGGGGGGGAGATAAAAGTTCTCTGGGCTCTTGGGGAGCTCATGATCTAGTGAAGGAGTTGACATATAGGTAAGAATACATGTCACAATACAAAGTACATGAAAGGCAACAGAGCATGATGGGTAAAGAGTCAATACCAGAGTTAAGAAGACATAGATTTAAGTCCCACCCACATCTGCCAAATAATGGTTGTATGACCCTGGGCAAGTCACTTGATCTCTGCACCCAGAGTGCTCTCTAGTCTAAAACTAAATAGCAAAGAAAGGTCTAAGCTGCATTGGCAGAAGAAACCCCTCTCTGGAAACTCTCTAAACAGGTAAAGTCACAAGTCTGGCAGTACAGAAGAAGATAGACAGGTAGGTAGACAGACAGAGACAGAAGATGGATAGATAAACAGACAGGTAGGCAGATAGATAGATAAATAGACAGACAGACATACACACACACACACACACACACACACACACTCAAAGTAGAATTGCTAAGCACATAAGAGACAGTTGTTGGAATCATTAAGTTTTATACCTAGGAGGCCCCTAGAATACTGTGGAATCTAGTTTAAGAGATAAGAGAATCATAAAATCATAGATCAAGAGAGAAGTTAAAGGGACCTCAGAGTATATCTAATCTAACCTGTCCACTTTACAGATGAGGATAATGAGGCCCAGGGTAATTTAATGACTTGTCTAAGGTCACACAGATTGTGAGTCTAAGAGGGGGTTTGAAACCAGGTCCTCTCACTCCAGAGCCAGTGTTCTTTCCATTTTATGAGGAAGTAGAATGTGAGCATTCCTTGAAGGATATGTTATGTTTCAAGCAGGAGAAAAGGCATTTCAGGCATAGGGAGACAGTAAAGAACAAAGGCACAGAGATAGGAGAATACATGACACATATGGGCGGTTTGGCTGAAATCTAGAATGTGTAAAGGAGTGGGGTATGAGACAAGCTTAGCAACATTAAATGGAAGCAGATTATGGATGGTCTTGAATGCCAGGTTCAATTAATCAGTCAATCAACAAGCATTTATTAAACCCCTAATGTGTGCCCAGCACTACATTAGTCAATAGGGATACAAAGGCCAAAAACAGGGGGGAAAATTAGTTTGGATTAAAAGGATTTGTACTTTATTTACTAGGCAGTTAGGAAAACATGTAAGGCTTAGAAGCAGGGAAGGTGATATATAATCATGTCTACATTAAAACAATGATTTGTCATTGATGGGTAGAATAGAGAGGGAAATTCTAAGGCTTTTCCAACAGGATTCTTTCCACTTTCTCATTTTAATGGAAAACCTGACTTTTCCCTAAGAATACCACATCCCTGGAAGCCTTCTCTGGTCACTCCTCCTACCCCACCCCACAACTCACACAGCCAAGGAGTGGTGAACATACTCCATACTCCCCATTGCTACTTCTAGGCTATCACTCAGTGAACGTTTCTTCAGTATGTTTGCACTAACTCTCTCTCTCTGTCTCTCCCCACCTCTCTACCCCCCATCTCTCTCTCTCTCTCTCTCTCTCTCTCTCTCTCCCCCCCCCCCTCTTTCTCTCTCTCCATCCATCCTTGTGATCATCTACTGACCTCGAGGTCATTCTCCAAGCTTTTTAAATTACTTTAGGCTCTAGTTAATAGTCTTTCTCTACACCTTATCTCTTGCCATTATCCACAGGACCTTCAGTAATTCATGGTGACAATCCCTAGTATGACATGACATTTCAATACCTCAGTTCAACAGGCTCCTTCTCCCTCCATCTTCAGTCACACAACACAGTCACCTCCTAGACTTCACTGTACCTTTTAATAAGACCACCACTGAAATTTGATTCTCTAACCACAAACTTCATAAACAGAATTACAGAGTCCTGAACTGGGAATTTGAACTTGAAGAGTTTTTAGAGCTTATTGGAAAAGTCACCCCAATGTCCCTTCTGTCCCTCCCCCACCAATGCACTCATACACAGACAGATTGTTGTAGACAGGGCACATAGCAAATTGGCCAGTAAGGATGAAACATTGAGTGCATGAGGTGGATTGTGTTAAATCAGTTTAGAAAGTTATGTTGCAGTAAAGTTTTAAAGGATTTAAAACGTCAAACAGTAATTTGCATTTTATCCTAAAGCCAACAGGGAAACACAATAGCTTCTGGAGTTATATGGACAGAGCTTGGTTTTAGGAATATCAATTTAGCAGCTGGGTGAAGAATGGATTAAAGAGAGGAAAGCAGGGAAAACAATTAGGAGGTTTTTCTGTAAGCCAGGAAAGAGGTACTGAACTGATGCAAAATGAAGTGAGCAGAAGCAGAAGAACATTGTATGCAGTAACAGCAATGTTGGAGTGAAAGACTTAGCTACTCTGATCAATACAATGATCCAAGACAATTCCAAAAATGAAAAATAGCTATCTACATCCAGAGAGAGATCTGATGCACTCTGAGTACAGATTGAAGCATACTTTTTCACTTAAATGTTCTTGCTTTTTTTTCTTTGAAACATGACTAATATAGAAATATGTTTTACATGACTTCACATGCATAATTGATACCATATTGCTTACCTTCTCAATGGGTGGGGAAGGAGTTGGAGGAAGGGAGAGCATTGGGAACTCAAATTTGTTTAAATAAATGTTAAAATAAATAAAATACAATTATTTTTTAAATGATATCATATGCAAAGGCTTTTTTTAAAGAAGGGATGTGATCTCCTAGCTCTCCTTCCACCTCTCTAACTGTATACCTTATGCACCTACCTCATTCTTGTCTTTTGCTTTTCTTTCTGGAGGTAATTGGGGTTGAGTAACTTGCCCAGGGTCATAAAGCTAGTAAGTATCTGAGGCTGATGTGAACTTAGATCCTCCTGACTCTGAGGTCAATGTTCTATTCACAGAGCTACCCCTCCCACTCATCTCTCTAAACCCCTTAATTTGGGGTTAATTTCATTCCCAAAAGCCTCTCCTTGAACCACTTCTCTTTTCTTTCTACATTCTTTCCCATAGCAGTCTCATTAACTGCTTTGGATTCAGCTATCACCTCTATACAGTGATCTCCCAAATCTTTGCATCCAGAATCCAGATCACCATCCCTGTTTGTCCCTAAAACATCTCCACCTTGAAGTTCCACTGGTACTGTAAACTGAACATGTCTCCAACCAAGCCCATTAACTTGCCATCTAAACTCGCTGCTTCTTCTGCCTTTAATATTTCTATTCGACATCATTAACACACTCCTGGATTGTGACAATAGCTTTCTATGGGGTCTCCCTGCATCAATCTCCCCCTGTTCTAGTTCATCCTCCACTGGGCAGCTTAGGGATCAAGAAGAGGGAAGAGAATTATCACAGAACACAGAGAAGGAATAATTGGAGCTATAGAGAACCCAGGAAATTGCATTAGAAAAGCAGAAAGGGGGGCGGAGCCAAGATGGCAGAGTAGAAACAGCATTTCCAATGTGCTCTGCCCCACACAAATTTCAAACAATGTGAAAGGAGACTCCAAACAACTTCTGGAGCCACAGCACCCACAGAACGGCACAGAGAAGCTAACCTCTGCTGAGGACAGCCCAGCAGCCCTGCAGGGAGCGGCCAGCGCAGCACTCTGAGAGCAGGCAGCACAGCAGGCTGGGAACCAACAGCGCAGCACACAGCGCCGAGCCCAGGTCCCCAGTTTTATCCACAGGGCGGCCGGGCCTTCAGCCAGCTGTAGGGACCCCAGAACACCAGCAATTGTGGTGATTCCATAATTATCAGCACAGATATGCCTAGGACAAAGTGAGAGGTTAGTGCCCTATGGACTTTGGGACCAGTATTTGGGGAACGCATTAGCTTCCTCCCCTGGGGGCGAAAAGCTGCTGAAGAAACAGCTGCACAGAAGCCATTTTGCAGCTTCAGTAGTGGCTGTAGCTCCTGGTCTGCGAACTGTAGGGAGATCCAGCAATCAGTCTGGGGGTTAATCGCTCTTGCTTTAAACTGCCTGGATCTGGATTGTGGTCTGGGGGGGAAAGTTTAGGGTGGGTATCCAATTTGCCAGAGTGGGTGGAGGCTTTACAGAGGCCATCCAACTGGCAGAAGTTGTGAAGACCCCACATTTGGGCAGAAGCTCCCTTGTCTGGTGGCAGAGTCCTACTGTGGCAACAAACCCAAAAATCAAGTAATTAAGTGGCAACATGCCTAGGCAAATGAAACAAAATAAACAGAAAAGTTCAACATTGGACTCCTATTTTAGGGGCAAAGAGGCTCAAAGCATGGAGGAGGACTGTGAGGTCAGAGCTCCTGCACCAAAAGCCCCAAATGAAAATACAAGCTGGCTACAGGCCATAGAGGACCGTAAGAAGCAGATAAGAGAAGTGGGGGAAAATTTGGGAAGAGAAATGAAAAAGATACAAGAAAAGTATGAAATGACAGTCAACAGCCTGACTGAGGAAAATAACACCTTAAAAAATAGACTAACTCAAATGGCAAAAAGAGGCTCAGAAAGGCAATGAGGAGAAGAATGCCTTAAAAAGTCGAATTTGCCAGATGGAAAAAGAATCTCAAAAGCTCACTGAGGAGATTCATTCCTTCAGAGTTAGACTGGAGCAAATGGAAGCTAGTGACTTTATGAGAAATCAAGATACTATTAAACAGATACAAACAAATGAAAGAATAGAAGGCAATGTGAAATATCTCATGGGAAAAACCATTGACCTGGAAAATAGATCCAGGAGAGATAATTTAAAAAATATTGGACTACCTGAAAGCCATGATCAAAGAAAGAACCTAGAAATTATCCTTAAAGAAATTCTCAAGGAAAATTGCCCTGATGTTTTAGACCCAGTGGGGGAAATAGAGGTTGAAAGAATTCACAGATCACCTCCTGAAAAAGATCCCAAAAAGAAAACTCCTAGGAATATTATAGCCAGGTTCCAGAACTCCCAGATCAAGGAGAAAATACTACAAGCAGCCAGGAAGAAACAATTTCAATATTGTGGAAACACAATCAGAATAGCACAGGACCTGGCAGCTTCTACACTGAGGATCAAAGGGCATGGAATATGATATTCCAGAGGGCAAAAGATCTGGGACTGAACCCAAGGGTCACCTACCCAGCAAAACTGAGTATTTTGTTTCAGGGGAAAATATGGTCATTCAGTGGAATAGAGGACTTTCAAGCATTCTTGATGAAAAACCAGAGTTGAATAGAAAATTTGACATTCAGACACAAGAAGCAAGAGATGCTTGAGAAGGTAATCAAGGAAAAGAAATCTAAAGGAACTTATCAAAGTTGGACTATTTACAGTCCTACATGGAAAAACAATAACTGTGTTTGATGAAACCTTTCTCATTATGAAAATAATTGAAGAAGGGTATATGGCATATGTTCACAGGTATACATGGATAGAGGGCACAGGTTGAATTTGATGGGAAGGGATGATTCTTTTTTTTTTGGAGGGCAATTGGGGTTGGGTGACTTGCCCGGGGTCACTCGGCTGGGTTTTTGTTTGTGTGTTGGGTGTCTGGGGCCGGATCCGGGCTTGGGTCCTTCTGGCTCCAGGGCCGGCGTTTTGCTCGCTGCGCCACCTAGCTGCCCCAAGGAAGGGATGAAGTCAAGAGGTGAGAGAGGAAAGTGGCAAGAGGAGATGGAGAGAGACAGGGTAGGGTAAACTATCTCATGTAGAAGAGGCAAGGGGAAGTAGTTGCAGGGGAGGGAAAGAACAGGAAGGCAAAAAGGCAAAAGCATATTCTCATTGAAGTTGGCTCAAGGAGAGAATCACATACATACTAAATGGAATATTTCACCCTCACTCTCCTGAGTAGGGGAAAGGGGGAGGAGAGGGGGGATGATGGAGGGGAGGGCATTCTGGGGGGAGGGGAGGTTGGAAGTACCCACTATCAAAGAGGGACAGGATCAAAGTAAGGAATGGACCAGTTGGGAGGTGAGATGGGTGGGAGGGAAATATAAGCAGTCTTTTACAATATATCTACTATGGTAATGTTTTGCATAGCTATACATGTACAACACATACTGAACTGCTTATCTTCTCAGAGGGAGTGGGTGACAAGAGAGGAAGAGAATGGATCTGAAAATCAAAGTTTTAAAATTAAATGTTTCATAAGATGTCCAGGCACTGGGGCTCAGAGATTCACCTTGCCCTAATGGCAAAGTTGAAGGGGGTATGGAAGAAGATATGGGAGAGAGCAGATTGGATGAGGGGATATCTAGTGGTACTGCTATTCTGGGGTGGTGGGTAGGGAAAAAATGGGGGGAAATGTAACTCATAATCTGGTGGAAATGAATGATGTAAACCAGAAGTTAATAAAGCATTTGTTTAATTTAAAAAAAAAAGAAAAGCAGAAAGGGGCATATTGAAAGAAAGTTAGAGAGAATGTCAAGAAGGAGTGGGCAGCTAGATGAGTGGATAGAGCATTGGGTTTGAAATCAGGAAAATTCATCTTCCTGAGTTCAAATGCAGCCTTGAACACCTACTAGCTGTGTGATCCTGGGGAAGTCATTTAATCTTGTTTGCATCCGTTTCCTCATCTATAAAATGTACTAGAGAAGGAAATGGTAAATGCCAGTATCTTTACCAAGAAAACCCCAAAATGGGATCACAAAGAGACTGAAATAACTGAATAATGATAATCAAGAAGGTGTTCAACAACGTTAAATGCTCCTGAGAGGGCAAATAGACGAAATGAGAAAAACCACTAGATTTCATCATTAGTGGGGTATTAGAAGCAGAAATAGGAAAGGAAAGAGTGAAAAATAAATATACTACTTGATTTTTGGAAGATTTGGACTGAAAGACATTCAGCTGTGCTGGAAAGGTAGCAGAGGTCTGCAGCTGCCCATGCCGTCTGGTTATATTGGCAATTTTCTTGGTTGTTTAACTAGCTTCAAAATGGTCTTTTGCCTCTGGCAAATTTAATGGCAGAGCATTGAGAGATCTGAAATACCTAGTTTGTGAAGAACCTCAGGGACAGGGAGTTGGGGTAATGATTAGAGTTTGGCAAGAGATTTAGGCTTGTGGTCAGAATGACTGAGTAGCTGATGCAAACAGAAGCAGAGTGTGCATGCCTCACAGAATCCTAGAACCAGAACTGGAAGGGAACTCAGAAATCACCTCATCCAACGACCTCATTTTACAGATAAGGAAACTGAGACTGGGGGAGGGCAAGTATCATACCAGGAGTAAGCCTCAGGTCACACAGGTGGTAAGCATCCTAGGCAGGATTGGAACTAAGGTCATCTAAATCCAGACTCACTGCTCTTTCTGCTTTATAAAAGAGCTTGAGGGGCACTCGGACATACATTCTAGGTAGTCTGTGAATGAATGGAGATGTGGATCCCCACAATGTCAGGTTTGCCCCTTGGATGAACCTTGATTTAAGCCCCTGTGGAGCTAGGCACTCCCAACTTATGCAGCTAGACAATGAGATTGGGTTTCTAATGCTCATGGTGCCCTCCCCATGTAGCAAGTCCAATATTCTGGGAACTAATGAAAGAACCTCATAGGTATAGAATATCATAAAGGCTCATCATTGTTCTGAGTCCCCATCATAGTCACCCCTCAGGAAATGAAAGCACCAGGTTGTGGGGAGTGAAGAGGTTGAAGCAGCATGAAATACAAAATTCGTGGGGCAGCTAGGTGGCACAGTGAATAGCGCACTGGCCCTAGAGTCAGGAGGACCTGAGTTCAAATCTGGCCTCAGACACTTAACACTTACTAGCTGTGTGACCTTGGGCAAGTCACTTAACCCCAATTGCCCTCCCTTACCCCTCCAAAAAGACAAAAAAATAAAATAAATACAGAACTCGACACATGGTTTTGAATGTGACCAAGTGATGACTTTGTGTGTAAGACACCAAACAGAGCTACAAGCAAGTTCTGAGGTATGGACCAGGGGAGCCCACCCTCACAAAGACTTCCATACAGTATTTTTTTTGCAGAAATAAAGCAAACAGTAACAATATCTGACAAAAGGAAACCTTGGCAGAGATATCATCTTCCAGATGGTTTAGTCAGCGTACATATGTCCCAAAGAACCAATACATATTTGTCCTCTTGCTCCTATACCATTCATAACTGTCACTGCAAATAGCATGATGAAGCAATGAGAATGTGTCACAACATTTCACAGCAGAGGCTGCAGCATTTTACAACATATGGCTTTTACCTCAGCAAAGGCAACGGCAGCCCCAAAATGAAGTCAGGGTAACGTACCCTGATTAACAACTAGGTATTCTGGGACTTGCCAGGCATAAAATAGGGCATGTTTTCTGCAGGTTTAGTGTTCTGCAGGAGTTCACTTGTTTGGGATGGCAAATACTGCCTTGATTTCATTAGACTCAATATGTTCATGTCCTACTTGCAACGGAATAAACAAGGGTGGGTGGGGGATTGGGATGGTCCTGGACACAGCTCAGAATGGGGCACAATTCAGAGTATGAAGGGACTTCAGAGGTCACTAAGTCTGACTTAATATTTGTCCCCTTTGCTTCCCCCCTTATTAAATATCCTACTAAATTCTGGGGGTGAACTATAGCATTCCTCACATATGTTTCCATCCCTCTCTGCATTTCAGTTCTTCCCCCACAAAACATTTTCTTTTCCAAAATCGTCAGCCCTAATACAGAGGGATCCTCCTCTAAACTGCTCAATGTTGCTAATACTGTTTATGAGCCCTACACTTACTAGCTATGTGATCCTGGGCAAGTCACTTAATCTTGTTTGCCTCAGTTTCCTCATCTTTAAAATGACCTGGAGAAGGAAATAGTAAACTACTCCAGTATCTTTGCCAAGAAAACCATAAAATAGGGTCATAAAGAGTCCAACATGACTGAAATGACTGAACAACGATGATAATCAAGAAGGTCCCTTGGTCCCAGAAGCAGGCAAAGGAATACTGAGTTAGATCATTGCCCAGAGGTTTGAATTTTTGGAAGTGGCCTTATGGTATTTGCTCCTAATCTCCTAGAATTTACATAAGGTAAGGAATAGTAAGGATACCAAGTTGTACCTATCTTAGAGGTGAGAAATCCTCCCCATTCTAACAAATCAACCCTACCTCCTGAAGGGTTACTATCACAGGATTCATTTTTCGAGGCCTGCTCAAAGACCAACTCTTTCACCATTGTCTGAAAACTTGGTATTGACAGGGTTAACACCTTGGCAGCCAAATACTCCATAGGGGGTGATGATGGGTCAGAACATGCTAATTAGACAAACTGAAAGGTCCAGGGATCTGCAGGTGGAACAGGTGGATATGTAACTAATGATCATGAAAGGCTAATTATCCTTAACTACCAATTGGCCACCAGGTGTTCTGAGACACATAAAAGAAAAGGTTGGGAGCATGACAGCTGGTGATGTGATAGAAACCAGGGTGATTTGACTTCATTATGGAACTTAGAAGAATATAATATAGCTTGATTTGAGCAATTGGTGGGTTTCTGAAAAAGTTTCAGTAAACTGAGTTTTGGTAATTGGGATCCTAATCCTAAATGCCATGGGTAGAGAACTGGTTATTCAAAGAAACCCTATGGTGAAGATATGGGGTATATTCATTCACTCAAATATTTAATTGAACGTTTGATATGAGCAAGACACTGGAGTCAGTCTCTTGGCTTAATGGTGTTTCTTGTGAGCTAATTAAGTGTTTCCCCTGCTGGGTTCCATGAGCTGAGTAAGTCAATGTACCAGAAAGGAAACAGTGGCCCTATTAATAAATAGGGTAGGGATATCAGTGAGGTGTGAGTCTTCAACCCAGAGGCATCTCCTCAGGGGTGTATACAAAATTTCCAACACTATACAGTCATTTCTCTGGATTTAGGCTTTTTGTATCTCCAAGAATGTCCAACTGCAAATAAACTCTCAGATGGGAGATTAATTTATTATCATCCACTAACAGGGCAGTTAGGTGGCCCAATGTCTAAAACACTAGGTTTGGAATCAGGAAGTCTCATCTTTATGAGTTAAAATCCAGCCTCAGACACTCCCCAGCTCTGTGACCCTGAGCAGGCCACTTAACCCTGTCTGTCTCAGTTTTCCCATCTGTAAAATGAGCTGGAGAAGGAAATGGCAAACCACTCCAGTATCTTTGCCAAGACAACCCCAAATAGGGTCACATGATTAAACAACAACAAATACCTAACTAGGGCTATGCATTTATCAGATTCATCAGACAAATGGTTCTTACCTTAAAAATCAAAGAAGAATATAAGATCTGAGACCACTAAGTTTTAGTATAGGAAGTCTCCTCTCCCTAGTGAAATTCTCCCCTAATATTTCATGGTATGATGAGTTCATGATGCCTAAACCAGAGGATAATAAGCTCTAGCCAATTCTTCCAACCTAGAAAAGATATCACCTGACCAGGTGACAATCTTCTGAGCACTAGCTGATGTCAGAGAAACCAAGCACCAGAAAGGTTGATTGAGGAATGATGATTTTTTTTTACCATGGGAAACAAGCATTGATTAAGTACCCACTGTGTACCAAAGTACTTTATGAATATTACCTCATTTAATTCTGACAACCCTGGGAGGTGTTATTTATTATGCCTATTTTACAGTTGGGGAAAAGTGAGGCAGATGATTAAGTAACCTTCCCAGGGTCACACAGCAAGTAAATATTCAAGACTGAGATTTGAACTTGGGTCTTCTTGACTTCAAGCATGGTACTCTTTCTTCTCCACAAATAACCATGTACTAAGGTATAGAGAAAATGTGATAAACCTTGGTGGAGGGAATGATAACTGATGAAACCATAGGCCTTTTGAAGTATTGAACCCTAGAAAAAGAAAACCTAGTCCCCCAGGCCCAGGGGAGTGCTAGCAAATGACAAGACACTTTAAAGTTCAATCTGCATTATTAATATTCACTGTAGAGCAACTAGGTGGCACAGCATGCCAGAACTGGAGTCAGGAAGACCTGAGTTCAAATCTGCCCTAGGATACTACTAGCTGTGTGACCCTGGGCAAGTCACATAACCTTGTTTGCCTCTGTGTCTTCATCTATAAAATAAGCTGGAAGAAGAAGTGGCAAACTACTCTGGCATCTTTGCCAAGAAAACCCCAAATGTGATCACAGAGAGTCAAACATGACTGAACACAACAGCATTACTCCATCACTTTTCCAAGTCTAGATTCTAGGGCAATTGCCAAACAATGAACCAAGTTTTATCTGTAGCATTTGTTGGTTCCAAAGTATAAATGATCACACAGAAAAGTTAACAATCAACTCTCTCAACTTCATAAGAGCTAGTTCTGGCGCATCCCTGGTTCTCGAAATCCCTTTAGAACATTAAAAGTATTTGAGAATCCCACAAAAAGCTTTTGTTTATGTGAGTTATTTGTATCAATATTTACTGAACTAGACATCGAAATGTCTTAGTATTATTACAAAAAGTTTTAACCTCAAAGACTGAGTCTTGGGAACCCCTCCCAGGATCTGAGAACCACACTATGAGAATTGGAGCTCTAGTCTACTTTTTTTTTTTTTTTTTTTTTTGCTTTTTGGAAGGGCAATTGGGGTTAAGAGACTTGCCCAAGGTCACATGACTAGTAAGTGTTAAGCGTCTGAAGCCGGATTTGAATTCAGGTCCTCCTGACTCCAGGGCCAATGCTCTATTCACTGAGCCACCTAGCCGCTGCTCTAGTCTAATTCTTCCCTAAAGGATGGGACTCCCTGCATTACTGATCCATGATCACTTCAACCTCTCTGGGCCTGAGTTTTGTCATCTGTAAAGTGAAGGAGTCATATTCCAGGTTCCCTAAGGCCCCCTCTTTCTCATGTAGGTGATGTTTGTTGGGAAAGTTGTAGGATTGGGGTGGTGCCAAGATAAGATGAGTCCTACTGGCATGCACAGAAGGGCCCAGAAGATCACGAGACCCTTGGATACCTAAGGGGAGACTCTAGCTGTTATTGACATAAAGCCCATATTCATTATCTCATCTTTATGCTCATAAACATAACCCTGTGAGGTAAGCAGAGGGAGGTATTATCCTTGTTTTATATATGAGGAAAAAGAATGAGTAGAGGTTAATACCTTGCCCAAAGCTGAAGAGATGGAACAGGCTGCTTGGCAAAGATATTTGGATCTTGACAGCTTAATGCAATAGGAAGAGGACTGTCATCCAGTTTCTGCCTACTCCCTCTGCAAGCCAGTTTCCTCATCTGTAAAAATGGGAATAGGTGCAGCAGATAGAGCATTGGTCCCGAAGTCAGGAGGACCTGAGTTCAAATCTGACCTCAGACACTTATCAGCTGTGTGACCCTAGACAAGTCACTTAACCCTATAGACTAAAAAAAGAAATGGGGATGATAGTATCTGTGATACCTAATTCAGAGGGTTGTTATGAAAATATATGTAAAGCACTTTTATAACCTCAAAGATCTGTTCCAAGATTATCATGACCTTAGTTAGGTAAGTTGCTTCATCTGTCTGGGCCTGTCTCCTTTTCTGTACAAAGAAGAAGGTTTGATTAACCAACTCCAAAGCCTCTGATCTAGAATCAAGTCCAGTGTTTTCCACTGTGCCATAGCTGCCTCCTAAGCAAGAGGGACAGCAATGTGGGAAAGACTTTGCCTAGAACCAACCTCCCGCATTCAGTTTAACAAAATAGGTTGAATTGGCTCTGTTGCTTGACCTCGTGTAATTTATTTAATGTTTTTCTTAGGAGGGGGGAAAGCAAGGCAATTGGGGCTAAGTGACTTGGCCAAGGTCGCACCGTAAGTGTCAAGTGTCTGAGGCTGGATTTGAATTCAGGTCCTCCTGACTCCAGGACCATTGCTCTATTCACAGTACCAACTAGCCACCCCTTGACCTCATGTAATGGTGAATGCTGGTGTCTATGTTAGAACCAGGATGGGCAGTCCTGCCTTGCTGGCTCCATTAGAAAATGAAAGGGAGACTCCACCAAGAGGTTCAGGTAGGCCCCTCTACTTGATGAAGATATTAAAATCTTTGCTTTTCTATGCCTACCTTCCATATTCAGCTCCCCACTCAAAATAAACAGTTGTGCTTCCCCCAGGTTAATTCTAGAACCTCCCCAAGGGATCTTCCCAGACTCCTCACACAACTGGGAGTCTTCAGAATCGAGGCTCTATTATGCCTTCCAGCTGCCATATTCCTTATCACTTTCCCTGGTCCATTCCCTTCAGAAGGCTAAGGAACACCTGAGTTCAAATCTCTTCTTAGAGACTTACTAGCTATGTGGTCCTGGTAAGTCACTTACCCCTGTTTATCTCAGTTTCCTCATCTGTAAAATGAGCTAGAGAAGGAAATGGCAAAACCATTCCAGTATCTTTGCTGAGAAAACCACTAATGGGGTCAGGAAAAGTAGAACATGACTGAAACAACTGAACAAAGCTGTGTGATCCTGGGCAAGTCAGTTAATTTGCCTGCCTCAGTTTCCTCAACTGTAAAATGAAGATCAAAATAGTACCTACCTCCCAGGGTTGTTGTGAAGATCAAATCAATCAAGACAGTATTTGTAAAATGCTTAGCACAATGGTTTGGATATCATAGGCATTTAATAAATGGTAGTATAGGGGCTTTGTTTTTTCTTTTGAAGATAACGACATTGTGGAAAATGAGTCTGGACTTGCAGCCAGATATAAGGGTTAGGGGATTTAAAAATCTTCCATGTCCCTCGAAACTTGCTGATGTAGCCGGAAGGGGTGGGGTGAGAAGAAGAGGAAGCCAAGCTAGAGTGTGTGTGGTGACTGGAAGCATTGAGTGCTGGCAACAGCGGCAGCGGCAGTGGTAGCAGAGGCAGCATGAACTCTTGTTTTTGAGCCAGCCAGAATTTCTGCTGACTCCTGCTGAGGACTGCCAGCGACAGGAACCATGGGGGCCTGGGGGAGTGAGCTGTGTGGACAATGAGCAGTTGCCATGTGTGGGGAAAGAAGGATCTTTGCCTGAGGTAGCCTGTCCTGTGTTGAAAGCTTGAGAATGTGGGTGTTTACTACATTAACTACATGTACCAACTTCATAACTACTGTTATGGCTTTGACTCTCTGGTTTGGGGACTCAGTTTTCTGGTATTTGAATAAATGTTCTAGCTTTATCCCCCATGTAGAGAGCCTGGTATATTTTGTGATTAATAACAATATCCGTATATTTATAATTACCGTAGGCATTGTGAATATTGCATTGTTGATACACTAGATGACTAGCTATGTAAGCTCTCTTAGTCTCAGTTTCCTTTTCTGCAAAAAAAGGGAAAAGATCATCCTTGTAATACCTACCTCTCAATGTTACTGTGAAATGACTTGGCAACTCAATTCTCCAAAGTTCTCAACTCTTCCTTAGGATACTTATTGACTATCTGCCTCGTGCCAGTGTGTAACCTTCCACAGTTTACTACCCATTTGAAGATGCAATCTCAAGCAGTATACCTTCAAGCACTATATAAATATGCTGTTACCTTTGTCCAAGAATAGCTTATTTCTTGTTTTACATGATCACATATGTATAACCTATATTAGGAGGCAGCTCATGGCTCAGTGGATAGACGACTAGGCCTGGAGTCAGGAAGATCTGAGTTCAAATGCAGCCTCAGACACTTCCTAGCTGTGTGACCAGGGGCAAGTCACTTAACTCCAATTGCCTGACAAAATGGATCCATTGAATCTACTGGAGAAGGAAATGGCAAACCACTCCAGTTGCTTTGCCATGAAAATCCCAAATGGGGTCACAAAGGGTTTGAAACAATTGAACAACAATGTTATATCAAATTGTTTACCATCTGGGGGGCAGGCTGGGGTGGGGGGTGGGAATTGAAAATCAAAACTTAAAAAAAAACAAACGTGAAAAATTGTTTCTACATGCAATTGGGGAAAAAATATTATTTTAAAAATAATAGCTTATTTCTACATTTTACGCATGAAAAGAGTAAAGTTCAGAGCTGAAATGACTTTCACACTTAGTAACAGAGGCCAGATCTCCTGATGTTGGTGTGGTTCTCCTTCATGATGTCTGATGGTTCTTCTACTGGATATCACATAGATGACGTTTATTTGTGCACAGAAAAAACAAACAAACCGGCATAGCATCCTTTAATTCTTAACCCTACAGGCTTCATCTATTATAGTAGGCAGAGCTTGAGGAGTAGATTCTCCCTGACATTGAAAAATAGCACCACCATGGGTCACACTTAAGATGTTGCATGTGTGTGTTTGTGTAAATGTAATACAGAGAAAGAGGTAATTGAAAATGAAGTTGACAAGTCAGGCCTAAGGGGGTGGGGACCACAGGTCATCGTGCTTGTGAAAGTCCAATCACTTACGACTAGCAATGAAGGCAAGAGTTGATCATACTGTCATTTCATATTCTGTCACGGAAAAATCAATCCAAGGCCCTGGACCTGGTCTCCCTCATCTAAAGAATGCCCTTTCTCTCTCTTGGCCTGTATGTTTTGCTGACACTGCAGGAGGTGGCCCAAATCTGTTTATCTGCATTGTCTCAAGCCATGACAAGAACATAAAGACAGTTCAGCCTGCTTTTTTGAACAGTGTGATCAATTCCCTGACCTTCTGGTTTTTGGCTCAAGGAAGAAGAAAAACCATTCCCTCCACACTACCCCCTGTAAGGAAAGAGAGGAAACCAGGGCTGAACTTTGTGAGAGTAGCCCAGGGGTCTCAATGAACCCGGAAAAAAGTGAGATATACCCTATCAAGAGGCAACTAGGCTTGTCAAAGGTATTGATTATAAGACTGTTTTTGCAGACCAAGACTTGAAGAAGGCTTCTCTAAATTATATGATTTGAGCTTCTGTGTACTGTACCGAGTGTTGGCAAAGAGAAAAGCAAACTCTGTCTCCAGGGGGGTGTTTCATTTTCAATTACAGTCAAGTGAGAAAAGTGCCCAGAAATAGCATTTTGAAATTAATAACCAGTTTCAAGGGAACAGACTTGTTTCATGGTTTCTTATTGAAGAATACATTCATTTACAGACCTTTATTAAATGCCTGCTGTGTGCCCAGGATTCTGCCCTAGGAAACACACAAGAAATAGAAGACAAGGTGACTAATTTCAAGGACATGAGATGTGCCTAGCTGAAATAATTAGAGAACCAATAAAGGTTGCATTTCAGGTGAGGTGGGTTCTAGGTTCCGTGTACCAAGCTGTCTTTGAATACATTGGCTCCTAGGTCCACACATTCCTGAAGGGGGCAGACTGGACCCTGGGAGAAAGAAAGACCCAGATTACCTGCAGGGCCACTGTAGTGATAGCAAGTGAGAAATGCCCATGAACCTCCAGATCCTGCTCCTGGGATTTTCTAGCTTATCTCTCTCTCTCAAATGCTTTAATTGCTAGATAAATAAGGAACTCCCTTCCAATGCACTCGAGCGAGCGCTCGCGCGCACACACACACACACACCTCCCTTCAAAATTTTGATTCTTTGATTAACCATTTTAACTTTACACTGTCACCCCTTGCATCCCTTGCCCTATTGTCTTATCATTGCTCATTCTTTCCTTCTATCTTAAGGTTTGCAAAGTATTTTATATTATCTCATTTGAACCTTATAATAATTTTATAAAGTAGATGTTCTTCGTATCTCCTTTATACAGACAATTGAGAAAATTGATACTCTGAGAGATAAATGACTTGGCTGAGTCCCACAGATAGTATCTGAAGCAAGGTTAACACACCCCCTTCTCATTCCTTCAGACCCCAAAACTGTTTTACTACCATCATCCACCTTCTTTCCTCCCTTGCCACTGAATTCTGTTGGACGAAGTTCTACAATCATGCTGACCAGGTCTATTGTAAATTGATGTCATTGAATCTCAACTAAATTGTCACTGCTGTACACAAATGCCATTAATTTTCTCTGTTTCAAACTCTCTCCATCATTCAAAAGTCATCCACACCACCACCTCCTCATGTCCCTCCTAGTAGATGACCTCACCTCATACTCAGCTGAAAAGATGGAGGCCATATGTCTTCTCCCTCCCAACTTACAAACTTCAAATCACCTCTGCATAATTTCTCCAGTCTCTTCTCCTTTGTTCCAGTTTCAGAAGGTAATGTTGCCCTTTTCCTTTCCATTACCCACCACCCTACTTATGCCCTTGACCCCATCCTATCACATGCCCTGCAGTAGATTTTATCTCTAACTCCTCTCCATAATTTTTCACCTTTTCTTTATCCACTCATCATTTCTCTGCCACCTTCCAACATGTCCAGATCCCTGACTCCCAGAACTAGCTCTGAAAACAGTAGCCTGAAAAAGCCTGAAGCTTGAGACAGTGCCTCCCCACTCTCAGGTAAGGAGAGCCCAAATTTCAGAGCCTAAAGTTCAAAGTCAAGAAATAGGCTAGGAAAATGAGCAAATAACAACAAAAAGTACTTGACTATAAAA
Organism: Gymnobelideus leadbeateri; assembly: GCA_011680675.1. Classification (NCBI taxonomy): domain Eukaryota; kingdom Metazoa; phylum Chordata; class Mammalia; order Diprotodontia; family Petauridae; genus Gymnobelideus; species Gymnobelideus leadbeateri. The sequence continues at coordinate 110,822 of WOXC01008644.1, read as the reverse complement.
GCTACTACAGTGACAGGGAAGACTCAGAAGAAAACAACAATGTAAAAATAGCTATAACCAAAGCCTCCAAGAAAAATCCTAATTTGGACCCAAATCCAATAATAATTCCTTGAAGAGTTAAAGAGACAGGAGTGATAGAGGAAAACTTAGGAAAAGAAATGAAAGTGGTTCAAGAAAGAGAAGCATAAATAAGTAAACATGAAAGATAACCATAAGAGACTCAACAAGGTTAAATTGTTTACATTCCTATAAGGGAAGATGATACATGTAACTCCATAGAAAGTTATCATTATTGGGACTGTTAGAAGAAATCTACATAGACAGAAAGTGATTGTGCTGGGATGATCTCCAAACAAAAAAGAAAAAAGTAATGAAAGAAAGAAAAATAATAAAGGGGTGAGAAAGAAAAATTCACTGGGAGAAGGGGGAAGTGAGAGGTAGAATGATGAAATTTTCTCACAAAAAAAGAGATTTACTTGAAACAGAAAGCCACATATAGAGTTAAAATAAAGAGCTAAAGTAGAATCTTGTGCTTCAACTGAAGTAAAAAAAGGTGGGGTAATAATCACAATCAAAGACAAAGCAAAAGTAAAAATAGAACTAATTAAAAGAAATAATCAGGGAAACCACATTTTGCTAAAGGTTATCATAGACAATGAAGTAATACTAAAAATGTTTACAATAAGTTTCTCTGATAATGGCCTCATTTCTCAAATTATAGAGAACTGAGTCAAATTTATAAAAATAAGAACCATTCCTCAGTTGATAAATGGCTAAAGGATATAAATAGGCAATTTTCTGAAGATTAAATCAAAGCTATCTATAGTCATATAAAAATGCTCTAAATCACTATTAATTAGAAAAATGAAAACTAAAATGATTTTGAGGTACCACCTCACACCCACCAGAAATGAAAAACTCTGGGGCGGCAAGGTGGCTCAGTGAATAGAGCACCATTCCTGGAAACAGGAGACCCTGAGTTCAAATCCAGCCTCAGACACTTAACACTTACTAGCTGTGTGACCTTGGGCAAGATACTTAACCCCAATTGCCTTGCCTCCTTCCCCCCTCCAAAAAGCAAAAAGAAAAGAAATGAAATGAAATTAAAAAATCTGGAGGGGATGAGGAAAAATAGGTATACTAATAAACTGTTGGTGGAATTGTGAACTGGTCCAACCATTCTGGATAATAATTTGGAACTATGCCCAAAAGGCTATAAAACCATCCAGCAATACCACTATTAGGTCTTATCCCAAAGAGAATTTTTTAAAAAAAGAAAGAAAAGGAGTTATATGTACAAATATGTTTATGTCAGCTCTATTTGTAGTGGCAAAGAATTGGACATTGAAGGGATGGTCAGCATTTGGGGAATGGCTGACCAAGTTGTGGCAAATGATTGGGATAGAGTTCTACTGTGATATATAAGAAATGTTGAGGGGGGAGGTTCCAGGGAAAAAAAGGAAAGAAAAAGTGAGACTTATATGATCTGATGCAAATTGAAGTGAGAAGAACCTGGAGATCATTGTACACAGTAACAGCAATAGTATATCGATGACCAACTCTGAAAGATCTGGCTACTCTGATTAATACAATAATCTAAGACTGTTCCAAAGGACCAATGATGAAGCGCCCTTCAAAAGAGAGAACTTATCAACAATGAGTGCAAATTGAAGTATAATTTTCCCACATTTTTGTTTGTTTTGCAATATAGCTAATACAGAAATATGCAAGATTTCATAGGATAATTGATATAATTTTGATTGCCTTCTCAATAAGTAGGGGAGTGGTAGGATGGAGAGAATTTGGAACTCAATTTTAAAATAAAAGGTTAAAAATAATATTTTTAGGGAGTAGAAACAGCTCATCCAAGCCACTCTGCCCCCAGATTTCCCCCAAACTATGTAAAAGGGGACTATGAACAACTTCTGGAGCCCCAACACCCACAGAACGACACAGAGAAGCTAACCTCCTGCTGAGGACAGCCCAGCAGCCCTGCAGGAAGGACCAGCGCAGCACTCTGGGAGCCGGCAGCACACAGCTCGCAGAGTGCAGGGAGCCGATCCGAGCCCAGGTTCGTGTGAGCTGAGGTTTTAGCCCCAGGGCGGCAGGGCCAGCAGCCGGCTGGAGAGACCCCAAAACACCAGCAGCTGTGTCGACTCCAGAATTATCAACATAGATATGCCTAGGACAAAGTAAGAGGTTAGTGTCCTCTGGACTTTGGGACCAGTATTTGGGGAATGCGTCGGCTCCCTCCCCTGGGGGCTAGAAGCCACTGAGGACAAACGCCATTTTGTAGTTTTCAGAGGCAGCTCCAGCTCCTGGCCTGCAAACTGTAGGGAGATTCAGAGATCAGTCTTGGGGGGTAATCGCTCTGGCTTTAACCTCCCTGGATCTGGATTGTGATCTAGGGTGGAAGTCATGGGTGGGTTTACAGCTTGCCAGAAACGGAAGTTACCCCCCACACGTTTGGGATGAAAATTCCTCTATCTGGCCTTAAAGCCATAGTGTGGCAACAAGCCCAAAAGTCAAGTAATTAAGTGGCAACATGCCAAGGCAAAGGAAACAGAAAAATGCAACCCTAGACTCCTATTTTGGGGGCATAGAGCGGGAAAAGGACTGTGAGGTCAGAAGTCCTGCTCCAAAAGCCCCAGGGGAAAACATGAGCGGGTTGCAGGCCATAGAGGACCTTAAGAAGGACTTTAAAAATCAAATAAGAGAGTGGAGGAAAAATTGGAAAGAGAAATGAGAAGGATGCAGGAAAAGTATGAAATGAGGGTCAACAGCCTGACTGAGGAAAACAACACCTTAAAAAATAGACTAACTCAAATGGCAAAGGAGGCCCAAAAGGGCAATGAGGAGAAGAATGCCTTAAAAAGTCGAATTTGCCAGATGGAAAAAGAATCTCAAAAGTTCACTGAGGAGATTCATTCCTTCAGAGTTAGACTGGAGCAAATGGAAGCTAATGACTTTATGAGAAATCAAGATGCTGTTAAGCAGATCCAAACAAATGAAAGAATAGAAGGCAATGTGAAATATCTCATGGGAAAAACCACTGACCTGGAAAATAGATCCAGGAGAGACAATTTAAAAATTATTGGACTACCTGAAAGCCATGATCAAAGAAAGAACCTAGAAATCACCCTTCAAGAAATTCTCAAGGAAAACTGCCCTGATGTTTTAGATCCAGAGGGCAAAATAGAGGTTGAAAGAATCCACCGATAACCTCCTGAAAAAGATCCCAAAAAGAAAACTCCCAGGAATATTATAGCCAGGTTCCAGAATCCCCAGATCAAGGAGAAAATACTACAAGCAGCCAGGAAGAAACAATTTCAATATTGTGGAAACACAATCAGAATAGCCCAGGACCTGGCAGCTTCTACACTGAGGGATTGAAGGGCATGGAATATGATATTCCAGAGGGCAAAAGAACTGGGAATGAACCCAAGGGTCACCTACCCAGCAAAACTGAGTATTTTGTTTCAGGGGAAAATATGGTCATTCAGTGGAATAGAGGACTTTCAAGCATTCTTGAGGAAAAAACCAGAATTGAATAGAAAATTTGACATCCAGACACAAGAAGCAAGAGATGCCTGAGAAGGTAATCAGGAAAAGAAATCAAAAGGAACTTATCAAAGTTGAACTATTTACATTCCTATATGGAAAAGCAATAACTGTGACTGATGATATCTTTCTCACTATGAAAATAATGGAAGAAGGGTGTGTGGTCACATGAATACATATGTGAATGTGTGTGTATATGGTTACAGTTATATATGGATAGAGGGCATAGGTTGACTTTGTTGGGAAGGGAGAATACTCAAGGGATGAAATTATGAGGTGAGAGAGGAAAGTGGCAAGAGGAGATGGGGAGAGACAGGGTAGGGTAAACTATCTCATGTAGAAGAAGCAAGGGGAAGTGGTTGCAAGGGAGGGGAAGAATAGGAAGGCAAAAAGGCAAAACCACATTCTCACTGAATTTGGTTCAGGAAGAGAATGACATACATACTAAATGGGATATCCCAACCTGCAGCAGAATAGGGGGAAGGGGGATGAGAGGAGGGATGATGGATGGGAGGGCATCCTTGGGGGGAGGGGAGGTTGGAAGTACCCACTATAGAAGACGGACAGGATCATGTAGGGAATGGACCAGGTGGGGGGTGGGATGAGTGGGAGGGAATTATAAGCAGCCTTGTACAATATATCTACTATGATAATGTTTTGCATAGCTAGACATGTACAACATATACTGAATTACTTATCTCCCCAGAGGGAATGGGTGACAAGGGAGGAAGGAAATGGATCTGAAATTCGAGGTCTTAACATTAAATGTTTCAAATATATATAAAAAAAAGAAAGAAAATAAGGATGCATTTTTACCCATCCATGTTCATGGACCACCCACCACCTATCCCCACCAGGTCTGTGGACTGCAGCTTAAGAACCTTCCTTCTAGGGTCATTTCAGCTTTCCAGATGTGAATATTTCTATATCCCTTTTCTACTCCATCAAATGGATGGCATTTTTTTTCTTGCCTGTGAGAGAAAAGTCATTCTGCTGAGGACATGATAAATTAAACATGGGTTAACTCTAGTATCTGATTTAAAGGGCACAGTGTGGGGAGGGGTCAGGATATGGGGAAAGGTAGAAACCCCCAGCTCCACATGACAAGGAGCCTTATGTATCAGTTTCCTTGAATCAGAATGAATGAAAGCTTCTCCTAGAGCAGAAGGGTGAAAGCCAGTAAAAGAGTTGGGGAAAAATAAATGTTAGTACTGTTAACATGAGGTTGGGAGAGCCCAATCTTTTAGAAAGAAGAAGGAACAGGCATCAGCTATTGTGCCATCCCTCTGATCGCATTGCCCCCTCCCTCAGCAGAGTTGCCACACTAATGAGATCTGTGATTGTTTTCCTATAATTTTTAATTTCAGTTGTGACTAAATATGTATCTCATCAGCTAACCCAATCAAAATATTTCTCCCACTGCTAGCTGATTCTCTTTCCATCTACCATTTCTGCTGCTTAAAAGGCCACTCAGAGACAGGTGCTGTTACCTTGGGAAGAAGTATCATTTGGAAGAGTAGGAGCCATGAACTAACCAGAGGACCTCTGGCTGGGCAGGATGAGCTCCAGGACACACAGATGCTCACCCTCAAGTTCAATATAAAATTTAATTCCCTGCAGAAACCCTGCCCTGAAAGCTAATAAGGACATCTACACGTTGGGTTTGATTTCATTACACATATATACACACGTCCTTTGTTTTTGTGCTGATGATCACTATAGCCTCTAGCCTTTTCCTTTTAACAAAATAACACAAAGCCAAATATGTAGAAGGTTATGTAACTAAATATGTACCATAAACCCAATATAAAACATAAATAAAGTTACATATGTGCACATACACAAAAAAAACAATATTTTTAAAGAAAAGAATTCTTGTTTCTATCCTTATCACCCCTTCCTTGGATATCTGCAATAGTTTCCTAACTACTCTCCCTGTATCATCTTTCCCTTCCTGAACCCATCTTCCATATAACTTTTAAAGGGATATTCCCTAAAGTGCAAGTCTGATCATGCTACATAACTCTTATAGAACTACCCTTAATTCTGTGTGTATCCTACGTATTATAACTACCCTCTATGGTGCCTCCCAAATCATATTTTCAGGAGAAGAGTTTCAGGATTGTTGGCTATCATCCCATAGAACTAGATAGGTAGAAACTGAGTCACAGACCCTGGGAGACCCAAAGTCAGTTTCTAGCTACCAGGGCCACAATGATGAGAAGCTACTCTGAATCCATTTAATTTCTGCTCCTGTTCAATGACTCACTCAACTCTTCACAGAATCTCAGAGCTGGAAGGAATATCAGGGGTCATCCAGTCCAACCCAGGAACTCCTTCAACATAGCTGATGAATAGTCATATTGAAAACCTCTGGTGAAGGAGGACCCACTACCTCTTGAGGCAATCAATTCTACTTTCTAATAGCCTTATTGGAGGAAATACTCCCTGACATCAAGACTAAATTTACTTCTTTGCAACTTTCATCTGCTGTTCCTAATTCTTCACCCTAGAACCAAGAACAAGTTGAATCCCTATGACATGACAGCACTTTAAATAGTCAAAAATACAATTCTCCTAACTTCTTCAAGTCTTCTCTTCTTCAAATATTCCTGGTTCCTTCAACCAAATTTCACATGACATGAATCCAAGGCCCTTCACTAGGGGGATTGCCTTCCTCCAAACAATCTTTGGTTTATCAATGTCCTTCCTAAAATGGAATCGTAGCACTGAACAAATTAGATTTATTCAGAAGTGATATGACCAAGAATGTGCTGGTAACTTTTTAACAATCAGTTCTCTGAACATACAAGGCCACTTTTAAACTTAATCTGCATTATTAATATTTCTCCATTCTTTCTTAAGTCTAAACAATCAGCAAAACAATCAATTTGGTCATAATTTCTAGTTCACGAATATCCAAGGTGTAAATGCTCACATAGAACATTTAACCGTGCTCTCTCAAGCAGAAATGAACTGGGTCTATACACTACTGGTTGTGACCAAGTCAGAGTTCCCTCTGACAGGGCCTTCCATTGACACTGTATAGATGTTGTTATATAGTTAGTTGTATGTTGTCTCCCCATTAAAAGGTGGGCTCTTTGAGGGCAAGGATGGTATTTTTGTCTTTCTTTTCATCTTCAGTGCTTAGCACTGTACTTGGCATTCAGTAAGTACTTAATACGGGCTTGTTGACTGCCTGAGTACAGAAGGATTGTCACTTCCTTAGTTCTGAGACCACGCCTCCCTTATAACCTAAGGTAAAATGTCTTGGTCCTAAAGAACAAAATAAACTTGTAAAGTTTCTCATATCCAGCTCTGCTCTGCTTGTCTAAGCTTTGCAGTAACAGGAAGGAAATCTGACTTTTTTACCCCCTGCTTCCACCAGTCTCTTTTATCTGGTCCTTCCCATTCCCTGTACTCCATTTTTTAAATTCTTTTTCCCAAATAATGGTCACAGCACCTTATCTTTGAGAGATGGTACATCATCCCTGTGAGAGTAATAGAAAGTATCAGAAGTAAGGACCAAAGAGGTCCACACATTGATTCCCAATGAAAACCTCCAATGAAAAGAATTCAGCCCCATAAAAGCATACTAAAATCTCATTTCAAGCTTGCCAGAGCTCCAGGGCTCTTTGGTGATAGCCACGTAGAAACTGCTAGTCTTAGCATTTCCCAGGTGGCTTATACTAGTGGATTTAAGAGGGGGGAAGAAAGGGGAAGCCCTGTCCACTCACTGAAATCTTCCCAGCCTCCCCTTTCTTCCCATAGTCTGTAATCTGCAGCAGATTTATAGCTGACTGATTGACTGATCCTTAGAATGACCTGGATTCCTGAAGAAATGCATCCCCACAGATTCCTGAACAATCTAAGCTCACCAATCCCCTTCCCAATTGTCAGTCTTCAAAGATCCCACCAATGATTTCCACTCAGAGAAAGCAAAGTCAAAAGTTATTTCTGAAGGCAGGCAGCATTCCCTCATGAGAGATTAGGACCAACTTTATCAGTAAAATGAAATTTTGGCTTAAATAATTTGACCTCTCAGCAGACAATCTTCAAGGGCTGCATTCATCTCCCTTTGCAGGTTCTAAACATGGGGAAAAAAAAGCTTCCGTGGAGCTGGAGAGTCAATTCCCATCAGGATTGCCTCAGAACATTTATCTTTTTAAGAGATTTGCACCAAATTCCATGCTGCTTCACTATGTGAAGTGTGGTCAGAGAAGAGTCAAGCAAACTGGGACCTGTGTGGCTGCTGGGGACAACATGGTAACTAATATAATGAAGAAAGGCAAATATCCTATAATATTAGGAGTCTGTAGGAGCACTCTACAAAAACAGGGGACTGACCCAGGCAATCCTATATCTAGTTTCTGATGCCTCATTTAACATTCATTAGGTGATATCTAAATTCCCTTTCTGCCTTAATATTCTGTGATTCTAAATATAATATTATACTATAATATGCACATTGAGAGGCAACAAAATTTAACATAGAGCATGTGTCATGGACCAATTTAGGACCACAGTCTGGTTTAAGTGTTTTTTTTTTAAACTCTTCTAAGGAACATGTTTCATTTATCATTTGTTTTTTTGTTTTGTTTTGTTTTATTAAATTGGTTTGTATATTTACTTTTAGTTTACAATACTCGGCTCCACAGTCCCTTGAGTTTCAAATTTTCCCCCCTCCTTCTCCTCTCCCCCACTCTCCATCATGGTGGTATGCACTCAAATGTAGGATCTACAAACGTCTTTACATTAATCACTAGTCAGCTTGTAAAGAAGGATTATAACTGATGGAATGATCAGTGGGAAAGAGGAAACAAAACAAGAAAAAGAAACACAGCAAATAGTTTGTTTCAGTTTGCATTCAGACTTGGCATCTCTTTCTTTGGATGTGGGTATCTCTTTCGATCATGAGTCTTTTGGAATTGTCTTATAACTTTACATCGCCGAGAGGAGCCCAGTCTATTGAGGTTAGTCATCACACATATGTTTTGTCTGTGATTGTGTACAGATTTCTCCTGGTTCTGCTCTTCTTGCTCAGCATCAATTTATATAAGTCTCTCCATGTTGTTATGAAGTCTGTCTGTTCCTCATTTCTTATGGCACAGTGGTATTCAATTATATTAATATATCACAACTTGTTCAGCCATTCCCCAATTGATGTGCATCCCCTTGATTTCCAATTCTTTGCCACCACAAAAAGAGCCGTTATAAATATTTTTGTACATACGGGTCTTCCTCCCACTTCTCTGATCTCTTTGGGATATAACCCTAGAAATGGTATTGCTGGGTCAAAGGATATGCACTTATTTATTGCCCTTTGGGCATAGTTGCTCTCCAGAAGGGTTGAATCAGTTCAAAAACCCACCAACAATGCATTAGTGTTCCAATTTTTCCACATCCTCTCCAGCATTTATCATTTTCCTTTTTTGTCATCTTAGCCAGTCTGACTGGTGAGATGTGGTACCTCAGAGTTGTTTTGATTTACATTTGTTTAATCACTAGTGATTTAGAACATTTTTTCATATGCTTATAGGTATCTTTAATTTCATCCTCTGAGAGCTGCCTGTTCATATCCTTTGACCATTTATCAATTGGGGAGTGTCTTGTATTCTTATAAGTTTGGCTCAATTCTTTGTATATTTTAGAAATGAGGCCTTTATCAGAGACGCTGGTTGTAAAATTTCTTTCCCAATTAACCACTTCCCTCTTAATCTTGGTAACATTGGCTTTATTTGTACAGAAACCTTTCAATTTAATGTAATTAAAATTATCCATTTTGCATTTTATAATGCTCTCTAACTCTTGTTTCGTCATGAAGTCTTCCCCTCTCCATAGATCTGACAGGTAAACTACCCCTTGCTCTCCCAGATTGCTTACAGTATCAGCCTTTATACCTAGATCATGCACCCATTTCGACTTTATTTTGGTGTATGGTGTTAGATATTGATCTGTGCCCAATTTCTGCCATCCTACTTTCTAGTTTTCCCAGCAGTTTTTGTCAAATAGTGAGTTCTTATCCCAAAGACTAGGGTCTTTGGGTTTATCAAACAGTAAATTACTATAGTCATTGACTGCTGAGTCTCGTGTACCCAATCTGTTCCACTGATCCACTACTCTATTCCTCAGCCAGTACCAAGCAGTTTTGATGGCTGCTGTTTTATAATATAAATTAAAATCTGGTATGCTAGGCCACCTTCCCTAGCATTTCTTTTTCATTAATTGCCTTGCTTTTCTGGACCTTTTGTTCTTCCAAATGAATTTTGCTACTATTTTTTCTAGCTCTACAAAGTAATTTTTTCATAGATTGATTGGTATGGCACTAAATACGTAATTTAATTTAGGTAAAATTGTCATTTTTATTATATTAGCTCTACCCAGTCTTGAGCAATTGATGTTCTTCCAATTAATTAGATTTGACTTTATTTGTTTGAAAAGTGTTTTGTAATTGTGTTCATATAAGTCCTGGGTTTGTTTTGGTGGGTAGATTCCCAAATATTTTATAATGTCTACAGTTACTTTAAATGGGATTTCTCTTTCTACCTCTTGCTGTTGGACTTCATTAGCGATATATAGGAATGCCAAGGACTTATGTGGGTTTATTTTATATCCTGCAACTTTGACAAATTTGTTTATTATCTCAAGTAGTTTTTTACTTGATTCTCTAGGATTCTCTAAGTATATCATCATATCATCTACAAAGAGTGATAGCTTAGTCTCTTCTTTGCCTAATATGATTCCTTCAATTTCTTTGTCTTCTCTTATTGCTACTGCTAACATTTCTAGTACCAAATTGAATAAGAGGGGTGATAGTGGACATCCTTGTTTCACCCCTGATCTTATTGGAAATGCTTCTAGCTTATCGCCATTACATATAATACTTGCTGATGGTTTTAGCTAGATGCTACTTATTATTTTAAAGAAGACTCCATTTATTCCTATACTTTTTAGTGTTTTTAATAGGAATGGGTGTTATATTTTGTCAAAAGCCTTTTCTGCATTTATTGAGATAATCATATGGTTTCTGCTAGTTTTGTTGTTGATGTGGTCAATTATACTGATAGTTTTCCTGATATTGAACCACCTTTGCATTCCTGGAATAAATCCTACCTGATCAAAGTATTATTCTCATTATGAGTTGCTATCATCTTTTTGATAATATTTTATTTAAAATTTTTGCATCTATATTCATAAAGGAAATTGGTCTGTAATTTTCTTTCTCTGTTTTGTCTCTTCCCAATTTAGGTATCAGGACCATATTTGTGTCATAAAAGGAATTTGGTAGTATTCCTTTTTCTCCAATTTTCCCAAATAGTTTGTAAAGTATTGGAGTCAATTGTTCTTTAAATGGAGAATTCACTAATAAAGCCATCTGGCCCTGGAGATTTTTTTCCTAGGGAGTTCATTGTTGGCTTGTTTAGTTTCTTTTTCTAAGATGGGGTTATTTAAGTAGTTTACTTCCTCTTCAGTTAGTCTGGGAAACTTATATTTTTTGTAAATATTCATCCATTTCACTAAGATTATCAAATTTATATGCATACAATTGGGCAAAATAATTCCTAATTATTGTTTTAATTTCCTCTTCATTGGAGGTAGATTCACCCTTTTCATTTTTGATACTCATAATTTGGTTTTCTTCTTTCTTTTTTTTATCATATTGACTAAAGGTCTATCAATTTTGTTGGTTTTTTCACAATACCAGCTCTTAGTTTTATTTATTAATTCAATAGTTTTCTTAAACTCAATTTTATTAATCTTTCCTTTGGTTTTCATTATTTCTAATTTAGTATTTAATTAGGGATTTTCAATTTGTTCTTTTTCTAGCTTTTTCAGTTGTGTGCTCAATTTATTGAACTCCATTTTCTCTATTTTATTTATATATGCATTTAGGGATATAAAACTTTCCCTAAGGACTGCTTTTGATGCATCCTACAAGTTTTAGTATGTTATCTCATTATTGTCATTCTCTTGAATGAAGTTTCTTATTGTTTCTATAATTTCTTGTTTAACCCACTCATTTTTTAGGATTAAGCTATTTAGTTTCCAATTAGTTTTTAGTCTATCCTTCCATGGCCCTTTATTACATATAATTTTTATTGCATCATTATCTGAGAAGGATGCATTTAATATTCCTGCCTTTCTGCACTGAATTGTGAGGTTTTTATGCCCTAGAACTTGGTCAATTTTTGTATATGTGCCATGTACTACTGAGAAGAAGGTATATTCCTTTTTATCCCCATTCAGTTTTCTCCAGAGGTCTACCATATCTATCTTCTCTAAGATTCTATTTACCTCCTTAACTTCTTTTTTGTTTATTTTAAGGTTGGATTTATCAAGCTCAGAGAAGGGGAGATTAAAGTATAGTATAGTTTTGCTATTTCTTCCTCTAACATCCTCAACAGACCTTTAGGAATTTGGATGCTGTACCACTTGGTGTTCATAAATGTTTAGTAATGATATTTCTTTGTTTTCAATGGTGCCTTTTAGCAGGATATAGTTTCCTTCCTTATCTCTTTTAATTAGATTTATTTTTGCTTTGCTTTGTCTTAAATAAGGATTGCTACTCCTGCTTTTTTTTACTTTAGCTGAGGCATGATATAGTCTACTCCAGCCTTTTACCTTTACCCTGTGTGTATCCCCCTGTTTCAGATGTGTTTCTTGTAAACAGAATATTGTAGGATTATGTTATTCCCTCCTTGCCCCAGAATCAATGAGTGAAAAGCTCAGAGAGGGGGAGATTGAAGTCCCTCACTAATCTTTGGTTTCCTCAACTATTAATTGGGGATAATAGTAGCACCTATCTCACAGTTGTTAAGAGAATGTATGTATGTAAGAGTATGTTAAGAGCTTTACAAACCTTAAAGTGTTATGTAAAAGTAAGCAATTATTAATAAATAACGTTAATCCCCTCCAGTGATATACATTGGGAGATTGAGATATGAATCATAATAACAATAATAGCAAACACTTATTAAATTCCACATCTGTTCTATCCCCTTATTGTGGTACAAGGCAACTGGATTCTGGGAGGCTGAATGAACACAAACTCTGCCAGGCTCCATCAAACTGTAACATCTTTAAGGATGATACCAGCAACAGAGCATGTCTGCAATTTGACAGCCAACCTAGCTAAGTGTGAGGTATATGGGGTGTTCAAGGAGAACCAGCACCTCGAGTATGAGGGCTTACTTGTCAGGGTTGCTCATCCACCTTTGGTGTCTACCTTTTACCCAACTCTTACCTGTGACTCCAAGAAGCTATAGTATACACAACAGCCACATCCTGGTAAAACCATCTCAGCAGACAGGCTAAACTAGATTGAGAGTAACTGAAAGGTCTGAAAACCTGTCTATGAGTTAGAGGGATGTCCATCCCAAGCATGTGAAGACTTCCCCATGTGGAATGGGTGAATGGGAACAATTCTTTCCAACAGCCATGAAGGTAGCTGAAGCAGATGGTGTGGAATGCTTAGACCTTGGTCAGATATGGAAGACACCAAGGTCATCTACTGCATCTTGGGTCATCAACAGTCTTGACTTTTGTCTTGCCACTGGACTTCGATGATTCTGAAAGAAAGAGTAAAGCTGATGATTTTCTGCCTCACTTAAATCCAATTCACACACATAACCCCTGTTGGTCCTCTTTGGAAAGGAAGGACAAATAAGAACAGTTAAGTGTAAAGAGCCTCCTTAGCAGCTGGTCTGTCACTAGGTGATAGATTCTTTGGTCATGGCAAAGAAACAGAATAAAAGAACAAAATGGCATGAGTTCCTGTGTGGTCTTTTCTGCCATCACAGTAATCATTTCTGATTAATGGAAAAGGGGCCAAAAAATACTAAGAATTACACAACCAGGCGGCTAGGTGGCGCAGTGAGTAGAGTGTCAGCCCTGGAGTCAGAAGGACCTGAGTTCGGATCCGGCCTCAGACACTTAACACACACACAAATAAAAACCTAGCCGTGTGACCTTGGGCAAGTTACTTAACCCCAATTGCCCTCCAAAAAAAGCAAAAAAAAAAAAGAATTACACAATTTTGAGACCATCTACAAACCATGTAACTGTTGGTACATATGAGGACTTTATCCAATATCCAATGAATGAGTTGAAATACTACTAGAGGAAATGAACAACATCCATAGTTCATTACTAAGTACATTTTACTCAAATGTCTCCCTGGCTTTTGCTTCACTTAATATTGATCATCACAAGATTGCTTGAACAAAGTCATCTCTGCAGTTGCATTTAATTAGGAGTCTGATGTAATATGAATGTGTTTTTTGTGCTTTTTTATAATCAAACAATACCATATGTCCTCAACTTCTTTATACATCTCCATTGGTTTTGTCACTCTAAAGATATAGTCTGTTCTAAAGAATCATCCAAAAAAGCTTGTCTGTTCTCATATCTTTTAGCAATCTTTATAAGTCATACTCATTGATTTTATGGAAATGAGAAAGTAAGCAGATAGGTCAGTCAGAAGACTGATGTATATTTAGTCAGCTTTAAAAAATGATTTTTTTATTTTGGTAACTTCTCTGTAATCTCTTGGAAATTGGTATTCAAATGCCTTCAAATTGGGCGGCTAGGTGGCGCAGTGAGTAGAGTGCCGGCCCTGGAGTCAGAAGGACCTGAGTTCGGATCCGGCCTCAGATACTTAATGCACACACAAATAAAAACCTAGCCGTGTAACCTTGGGCAAGTTACTTAACCCCTGCCCTCCAAAAAGCAAAAAAAAAAAACAAAAAACAAATGCCTTCAAATCTGTACTGCTTCCAGAATAGATTTCTTCTGAGTACTTAGGTCCTAATACTCTTCAGCCTCTCCACTTTCCCCTTCTTCATTTGGTACTACCGGTATCGTGGTATTCAAGTTCAAATGTGGTTATTTCACCGCCGTGAATGATGAAAATGTGTTAATATAGAAAAACAATTATGCTTCAGTCTGTTATCTTGTTATATATATAAACACACAGACATAGCCAAGAAGTTCAAAGTACTTTTCTAACAGTTACCTGTCTACCTTGAAACAACCCTCTGAAAAACCTGAAAAGACTTCATGAACTGATGTAAAGTGAAGTGAACAGAACCAAGAAAACATTGTACATAGTAACAGCAACACTATGCAATGATCAACTGTAATTGACAGCTCTTCTCAGCAATACAATATCAAAGACAATTCCAAAAAACTCACGATGGAAAATGCTCTCCACCTCCAAAGAAAGAACTGATGGTGTCTGAATACAGATCAAAGCATACTACTTTCACTTTCTTTATTTTTCATGGTTTTTCCTTTTTCAAACTGTATTTTTTTGCAAACTATTTCTTCTTTCACAACATAACTAATAAGATTTTTACATGACTACACATATATCAAATTGCTTATATCTTAAGGAAGATAGGAGAAAATTTAGAACTCAAAATTTTATTTTAAATGAATGTTTAAAATTGTCTTTACATGTAATTGGGGAAAAATGAAATACTATTAAAAGAAACCTCTGAAAAAGGAAGTCAGTCTGGATGGCAGAGTAATTTGTAGAATCTTAGAATTGAAAGGGAAGTCAAAAGCTGCCTAGCTCAATCCAGACCTTAAGAATTCCATCTAACTTGTCCAATAAGTGCTTTTGCTTAAAGTCATTAGGTAAGAGATGTCGGAGGAACTTCCGACTGCCTCAGAAAATGCATTCTATCTGTGAGTAGCTCTGGTTATTAAGAATTTTTTTCTTGACTTCAGGTATAAATTTAAATCTTTGAAATTTTCACCCATTGTCTCCATTCTGCCCTCTAGGGGCTGATCAGATCAAGTCTTTTTCCCGCAAGACAGCTATCAAATATTTGAAGACAGTTCTCATATCTCTAAATCTCTTCTCTAGGCTAAAAATCCCCACTTCTTTCATCCAATACCCATATGGCTTGGTCTCAAGGCATTTATTTCACCTCCAGTTGCCCTCCTCTGGACATTTCAACTCACTAATAGTCTTTCTAAAATGTTTTGCCATCACATCCTATGGGAATACGACTATGATAGAGTATTGGTCTTAAAACAAAAAAACAAATATAATCCATCAATGTTTTTAAAACTTGCCTTCAGGAATAGTGAAGAAAACACCTGCACACTATAGTGATGGTCACTTCTCCAAGAGCAGGTGTGTGAAATAAACCAACCTTCTGCATCTTTAATCATATTTAATTAGAGCCTGTGAAATGTGAAAGGGATAGCAGTTGCCATGACTGCATTTAATGGTAATTACCATGTCAATCCTCTCCAGTTTGACTTACCGCCAATTTTAGAGCCCATAGAAAGCGAGAAGCAAAAATAGAAGTTGGGGCAGTTGCCAAAAATGCATTTTGTTGTCCATAGTGAAATGCAGCATAAAGCCACCTAACTCATCACACACATTTATATATTTCTAGGTATGCTTACTTACCAAATTGTATAATTTCATTTTGTTTGATTAAGGCTCATGGGAAATAAGAGTATTGTTTTTGGAAAGAAATGTTTAAATTCTGGAAATGATCATATTTTATTGTGTTGACCACATGCCGCTGTTGTACAATTGTCTTTATTCAGAAATTTGATACTGAAAGAAATCAATTGTAAGCATGAACAGTTACTACTTTTGTACTCATCCAGCATTACAGGTGAGTCTTCTCATCCAGAAAGGGGGAGGGGGTTAGGAAGAGGCTGCTAAGTCCCAACCTGGATTAAGCAATAATTAAAAGGGAAGGGGGAAAGTTTTAGCTCCAACCAATCAATAAGCATTGGTTAGCACCTACTAAGTGTCAGGCACTCTGCAAAGCACTGGAGACACAAAGAGAAAAGTGAAAAAGTCCCTATCATCAAGGAGCTTACATTCAATCAGCTCTAGATCAAGTAAGTAACAAGGAGTCAAGAGGTGAGAGAGGAAAGTGGCAAGAGGAGATGGAGAGAGACAGGGTAGGGCAAACTATCTCATGTAGAAGAGGCAAGGGGAAGTAGTTTCAGGGGAGGGAAAGAACAGGAAGGCAAAAAGGCAAAAGCATATTCTCATTGAAGTTGGCTCAAGGAGAGAATCACATACATACTAAATGGAATATCTTAACCTCACTCCCTCTCCTGAGTAGGGGAAAGGAGGATGAGAAGGGGGATGATGGAGGGGAGGGCATTCTGGGGGGACGGGAGGTTGGAAGTACCCACTATCAAAGAGGGACAGGATCAAAGTAGGGAATGGACCAGGTGGGAGGTGAGATGGGTGGGAGGGAAATATAAGCAGTCTTTTACAATATATCTACTATTGTAATGTTTTGCATAGCTATACATGTACAACACATACTGAATTGCTTATCTTCTCAGAGGGAGTGGGTGACAAGGGAGGAAGGGAATGGATCTGAAAATCGAAGTTTTAAAATTAAATGTTTCATAAGATGTCCAGGCAGTGGGGCTCAGAGATTCACCTGGCCCTAATGGCAAAGTCGAAGGGGGTATGGGAGAAGATATGGGAGAGAGCTGATTGGATGAGGGGATATCTAGTGGTACTGCTATTCTGGGGTGGTGGGGAGGGAAAAATGGGGGGAAATGTAACTCATAATCTGGTGGAAATGAATGATGTAAACCAGAAGTTAATAAAGCATTTGTTTAATTTAAAAAAAAGAAGATGTGGGAAAATTGGGACACTAATGAATTGTTTGGGGAGTTGTAAACTGATCCAACCATTCTGGAGAACAAATTGGAACTATGCCCAAAGGCCTATAAAAACTGTGCATACCCTTTGATTCAACAATATACTACTACTAGGACTGTATCCCAAAGAGATCATAAAATTGGGACCCAGGTGTACAAAAATATTTATAATCTTTCTTTTTGTGGTGGCAAAGAATTGGAAATTGAGAGGATGCCCACCAGTTGGGGAATGGTTGAACAAGTTGTGGTATATGAATGTAATGGAATAATATTATTCCATCAGAAATGATGAGCGGGCAGACTTCAGAAAAACCTAGAAAGACTTATACAAACTGATGCTGAGTGAAGTGATTAGAACCAGGAGGACATTGTACATAGTAACAGCAACATTGTGTGGTGACCAACTTTGTTTCCAAAAGACTCATGACAGAAAATGCTATCTACATCCAGAGAAAGAAGTATGGAGTCTGAATGCAGATAGAAGCATACTGTTTTATCTTTTTTGTTGTTTTTTTGCTTTTCCTTTCGTGTGGGTTTTCCCTTTTGTTATGATTTTTCTTTCACAACATGACTACTGTGGAAATATGTTTAATATGATCATACATGTATAACCTATATCAGTTTGCATGTTCTCGTGGAGAGGGAAAAATGGAGGAAGATGGTGAAGAATTTAGAACTCAAAATCTTATAAACGTGAATGTTGAAAACTAAAAATTAATCAATTTTTAAAAGGATCCTTGGCCTAGAGCTTTATCACAGTTGAGCACCCCACCAGCATCCTGACAATATATTTAAATTTCCTGTTGCCATAAATATCATTTTCACTTAATTTATGACCAATAGTCATTTTTTCCAAATTTAGTATTGAGTTATTCCCATTCATTCATTCAACAAGCATTTACTTGTGCTATTAGAAATAATAGGTGTGATGAATACGGGTAAGCATGAAAAGACTTACATAAATTGAAGAAAAATGAAATAAACAACACCAGAAAAGCAACATACACAATGAGGACAACAATGTAAATGGAAACAATAATGGCCACAAAACAACAGAAATATAATGTTGCAAAATTACAAAGAATAAGCTTGGCTTCAAAGAACAGATATGAGAAGACACCTCTCCTTTGCAGAGATGGGGCATTCAGAGATGGGGAACATTGTATAGATTGTCCATTTTTTCAATATTTTGATCAGTTTTGCTGGGGGAAGGGGTATCTTTATCTTATCTTTTTCTTTTTAAAAAAAATTACTATAAGAAAAGACTCTCTGGAAGGGGGAAAGAGGGATAAACACAGGGAGAAATTTGGGAGATATAAAAACAAAAGATTTCAATAAAAATGTATTTTTAAAAAGAAAATAGGTGTGGCTAGGTGGCGCAGTGAGTAGAGTGTCAGCCCTGGAGTCAGAAGGACCTGAGTTCGGATCTGGCCTCAGACACTTAATGCACACACAAACAAAAACCTAGCTGTGTGACCTTGGGCAAGTTACTTAACCCCAATTGCCCTCCAAAAAGCAAAAAAACAAAAACAAATAAAAAGAAAATAAATGTTGCAAAATTATAAAGAACTGTCCCAAAGAAGATCTGTGAGAAGACAGCTTCTTCCACACACATTGCAAAGGTATAAAAGATTCCATTTTTGTGGAATGTTGCCTATGTCAGATTTTTTTTCAATATTGATTGGTTTTGCTGAATTTTTTCCTTTATTTCTTTTTTTTCTCTTTTTTGTAAAAAGTTTTTTGTTAGAAGGGATGGCTCTGGGAAGGAAGGGAGCATAAGGGATGAAGGAGGAAATATAGGTGATATAAAAACAAAAGATATTGATGGTATTTTTAAAAAATTTACTAAGCATGTACTATGTTTCAAGCATTGAATTATGGACTAGGAATACAGAGACAAAAGGAGCTATATTCTATCAGGAGAATAACCTATACACCCATAAGCAAATACAAAATGCAGAGTGTGCCAGAAATCTTAATAGCATTAATTGCCTAAAACTGCACTAAGACTTTTGAAACACCATATATACAAAGTGAATAGAAATTTGCATGTAATTTAGAGCACTAACAACTAGAGTGGCAGAAACCACAATGTAGAGGGAGATAGATGAGCAGTGCTTGGAAAGGAAAAGGAAAAGGCTAGGATTCTAAGAGATAAAGGTGAAGAGGGAAGGCATTCCAGGCATGGGGGACAGTCTGTGCAAAGGTGTAGAGCTAGGAAATGGAATGTCTTATACAACGAACAGCACAAGTAGTCCATTTTGGCTGGAACCTACAATACATGAAGGCGAATAATGTGCAATAAGCCTGGAAAGGCAAACTGAAGATTGTGAAGGGTGAAATGTTTGGCTTCTGACCTTATCATTCAAATGTCACTGCCTGCCCTCTCCAAAATTGCCAATGATCTTTTAATCTCCAAAGGACTGGTCTTTTCTCAGGCCCCATCCTTGCTGACCTCTCTGCTGCACTTGACTGTCCTCTCCTCCTGAATTCTCTCTCTTCTTTAGGGTTCCCTGAGACTGCTCCTGGTTCTCTTGCTACATCTCCCTGACTGCTCCTTCATAGTCTCATTGCTGGATCTTTGTCAATATCATGCCCACTAACCTTGGGTGTCTCTAAGTTTCTTGGTTCTTCTTTTCCCTCTACACTATTTCAATATTTCATTTACTCATTGACCAAAAAGTGGAAAGGATTTCTGTAGGAAGTAGGATTTTAGTTGGGATTTAAAGGAAACCAGGGAGGTCAGTAGGCAGAGTAGAGGAGGGAGAGCATTCCAGGGATGGGGGACAGCCAGAGAAAATTCCCAGTGCTGAGAGATGGAGTGTCTTATTCATTGAACAGCCAGGACAGTGTCACCTGATTGTGTTGGGGAGTAAGGTGTAAGAAGATTGGAAAGGTAAGAGGGGGCTAGATTATGAAGGGCTTTGAATACTAAGCAGAGCATTTGGCCTTTGTACCTAGAGATAATAGAAAGCCACTGGAGTTTATTGGGAGTGAGGGGGTCAGTGATATAAATCAGACTTGCACTTTAGGAAAATCACTTTAGTAGCTTGTAGTGGTAACAGGAATTTGAAGACTTTCCCTGCTTTGAAAATAAACTCTGCCCCCTAATAGGCTGAATGTAGTCACATGGAGCCTGTGGTAGGAGGAGTTTGTTGAAGGGTGGAGCAGAACCCAAAGGAAGCTGGAAGTCAGAACTAGACTAGGTTGGGAGGAGAGCATGCGTCCCAAGGAGTCAGACAGCTTTGTGAATATATATTGATCTTATATTGGTTTGTGGGAAGGCTAAAGAATGCTGTGGCTCTCTTTGCTTTTATGTCTTATTAACTTCTTTGTTACTATGATGGAATCAGCTTACTGGTTTGGGGATTTGATTTTCTGGTGGCTGTATAAATGTTTCACTTCTATTTTCTATGTGGAGAGTCTGCTATATTTTGTGATCAAGCACCATGCAGGAATATTTATAGTCATGGTTGGTGCTGTAAATATTGCATTGGCACTACATGACTGAATGGAAAATGGATGGGAGTGGAGGAAAACGAGGTAAGTGGACCCACCAGCAGGCTATTGCAGTAAAGAGGTGTGAAGTGATGAGGCTCTGCATCAGACTGGCAGCTGTGTCAGAGGACAGAAGGGGTCATATTCACGAAATATCTGCTGATCTCATCACGGATCAAGTATCATCTTTATGCAAATGACTCCCAGATTTATGTATCTAGTCTTAATGTCTCTCTTGCTCTCCAATCTCACAAAAAGTCAACTCAACAAGCATTTGTTAAGGGCTTATGTACCAGGTGTGGTGCTAAGTCCTGGGGATACAAACAAGAGCAAAAAATGTCTCTGCCCTCAAAGAGCTTATATTCTAATTATCTAATGCAATGGTGGGGAACCTCCAGCCTCCAGGCCACATGTGACCCTTTAGGTCCTTGGGTGTGGCTTTTTGACTGAGTCCAAGTTTTATAGAACAAATCCTTTTCTTAAGGACATTTGTCCTGTAAAGTTTGGATTCAGTCAAAGGGCTGCACTTGAGGACCTAGAGGGCCTCATGTGACCTGGAGGCTGTAGGCTCCCCATCCCTGATCTGATGCATGCCACCTGACTTTTGAACATTTTGAATTTGATGACCCATAGGCATTTCAAACACATTTCCAAAACAAAACTTACTATCTTTCTCCCCAGACCCCTCCCTCTTCTGAATCTCCTTATTACTGTCAAGGGTACCAATACCATTCCAGTAACTCAGACTCAGAACCTAAGGTTATTTTTGACTACTCTTTTTCTCTAGTATCTCATTGTAAAATATGGGTTGATATTATACAATACTATACATATAGCTTATGAGTTTCTGAGTTTCTAAAGTTCTTCCCTGTCATCTGCTATCCTTTGCAAGTCATCTGCAGCTTCCACAAAATTCCCCAAAAATTCCCATTTAATTTCTTTTGCTGATCCTGTGATACATTGAAACTGCGATGGGGAGAATCACAATGTGGAAGGGAAAATAGTATAGATAGAGATAGCAGAAGAGATATGTGAATAGCTGTAGAGACAGAGATATATGGAGACATATAGAGGTAGATAGATGTTGATATAGATTTACATACATACATAGACAGACATATAGATTTAATTTCTACCTCTCAAGTTCCACATCATCCAGATTTCCCTAACTTGACTTCAATCTTGCAATGATAGGAACAATGCCTTTTATTTCCTTGCATTCCCCCAAGAGACCTAGCATGATATCTAGGACAGAGTAAATATGTATTGATTTTTTTTAAATCCCAAAATCCCTTGAATTATATTTCAAACAAGGGCTTAAATGACTAGAAATGGGCAGTGTATGGTCATTTCAGTATTAACACATCTTAAAACTGAAACCTATATTAGACTACTTCAATTTTATAAAATTATATAAATATATAATATAAATAAATATAAAATAGAATTAATTCTATATTGGTATGCATAAACTATCTATTCTCTTCTCCAGTATGATTTCCACCCCCTCAGGGGACTCTGAGTGGTCCCTTCCTGTTTAATTGTGGGATACTGAAAACTGACATCAAAGCAGGCCTGACATTTCTCTATCAGTCAACGTTTTCATATATCCTGTGCTCTTTCTTGGGCCTTTCCTTCCTTGTGTTTATTATTAGCAGGCTTCAAGGGCCTTACTCTAAAACTTCCCTATTATAGGCCAATAAAAGGAAGTATAGTGAGGCACTTCTATTATTTAAAAAACATCAGATAAGTTTTTGATGAACTCTAAGCAACTCTGAGCATGTAATGATTTCCTCTAGGGGCCAGCTATGGGATTTCCACACAAATTCCCTTTCCCCTCTTTCTTTTATTAGGCCTGGTGAGCTTTGCAGCCTGTTTCCAGATGGTCTGAAGTTTCTGAGTAGGTGAGTAGGTGACTCGGCCCACGGGCCTGGCAAGGGCAACCTTTAAAATCTGTATTAACTACTTACTGAGGCATCTGCTGTCCTTACACCTCAGCAAATCATGTCAAGATGAAAAATGTCTTTATACATTTTGAGTGTGGTGTGATGGATTATGTTCCAGGCTCCTTTTGCTTAGAGGGAAATAAGTGGGGAGACCACCACTGGCTTCCAGGAAGAATTACCCTAATTTCCAGTATGAGTCTAAAAATGGTCCAAATTCTTCATAATCCACTCAGTCCACTAATCTTCCAGAGGTCACTGTATTCCAAGCTTGATTCCAAGGAACTCCTCAAGCTTCCAATCTGATCTGAGGCAGACCTACATTGGACTGGGTATTCTGTAGTCTATAGAAGAATGCTTTTACTGCTGTGGTTCAGTCATTTGAGTTGCACCCAACTCTTCATGACCCCAAATGGGGTTTTCTTTTTTTCTTTCTTTTTTTTTTGCCTTTTTGGATGGTAGAAGGCAGGACAGTTGAGGTTAAGTGACTTGCCCAAGGTCACACAGCTAGTTTTTGTGTTGAACTCAGGTACTCCTGACTTCAGGGTTGGTGCTCTATTCACTGTACCACCTAGCTGCCCCTTGGGGTTTTCTTGCCAAAGATATTGGAGTAGTTTGCTACTTCCTTCTCCAGCTCATTTTACAAATGAGAAAACTGAGGCAAACAGTGTTAAGTGGCTTGCCCAGGGTCACACAGCTAGTAAGTGTCTGAGGCCAAATTTGAATTAAGGAAGATAAGTCTTTCTGACTTAAGGCCCAGCACTCTAGTGTGACGCCTGGCTTATCTCTAGAAGTATAGCCTGACCTGTAAGAATTCCCAGGTGATTAATTAGCACATTTCAGGGAATGCTAGAGAAATTCATGTGGTCCCTTCATTTATCCACCCTATCATCTAGGTGGATAAATCCTCAGGAGTGCTATAGGCCAAGGCAGTTCCATCAATGGTGACCTGTAGCAAAACTTTCTTCTATACCTTTCTTCTCAATAGGAGAATAGTAGAAGATTTTTGTCTTATATACCTAGGAGAGGACCCAATACTATCATAGGGTAATTAGTGCTCTAATTCAGGGCAAAAGCAAACAGGGAGGGGCAGGTAGGTGGCTGCAGTGAGTAGAGTGTTGGCCCTGGAGTCATAAGGACCTGAGTTCGGATCCGACCTCAGACACTTAATGAACACACAAACAAAAACCTGGCCGTGTGACCTTGGGCAAGTTACTTAACCCCAATTGTCCCCCCCCCTCAAAAAAAGCAAACATGGAAGTACACTTTCCCTTCTGTGGCCACCATCACCTTGCCTTATTCATGGTTCTCTGCAGCGTTCAGAAGCATCAGGATAGCCAGTCCTAGATTGCAATCCCCAAGATTCCACTGTAATGGTGCTCTTTCTCCATACAGATTCTTTTCGCCTTCCTCCAAGTCTTAGAGAGGTGGGGACCAGACTCTTGGAGATGTCTGCCCCCTCTCAGTGTGACTATACTCACAGTTGGACTACCTGCTCTGCCCTAACTCCCCAACAAACTCGCCTCAAGAATTCCGAATTATATGGCTGCCTAATAAAGACATGGTAACCAGCTCCTCAGAGCTGGCACAAGGTTTAAAGTCTGTGGTCCCTTGTGTTAGAAAATAGTGCCCCCTTTTGTTGCCACTTTTCTCCAAATTACATTGGAAGTTTTGAGTTTTCACAACACATACAATTAGACTTACCAACCAAGCAGTAAATAAACATAGACTACCATAAAGAGCAGAGTTTTCAGTATTAAATCATGCGTATTTGTAAAGAGCAATCTTTGTGTCCTTTTGCTATGACACATTAGATTGTGAATTCCTTGAGGGCAGGACTGTCTTTTGCCTCTTTTTGTTTGCCCAGCACTTAGCACAATGCCTGGCACATTGTTATTGTTCAGTCTTGTCAGGCATGTCCAACTCTTCATAATGCCATTTGGGTTTTTCTTGGCAAGGACACAAGAGCGGTTTGCCATTTCCTTCTCTAGATCATTTTCCAGATGAGGAAACTGAGACAAATAGGGTTCAATGACTCACTTAGGGTCACATAGCTGGTTACGTGTCTGAAGCCAGATTTGAACTCAGGAAGATGAGTCTTCCTGAATTAAGGTTCAATGCACCATCTAGCCTGGTACATAGTAGGCACTATATAAATGTTTATTGACTGACACACACTATGTCCCATGCACTAGGTAGGCACCTGCCTAGCTTGCTGCCTCTCACCCTGGCTTCATTCCTCTCATCTGTGTGCATCTAACCACCAATGGAGTTCTGAGCAGAGTCACAAAATGGAAGAGTTAGAAGGGACTTCAGTGAACATTTCATCAAACCTATTACCAAAAGAAATCCCCACTACAATATATCCCCTACTTGTAGATTTCAAGAGGGAAGTTGCCACTTTTCAAAGCTCTTGATCCAAGAAGTATTGGTAGGTCTGGACTGATTCTTTCATCTTCAACAAATGACTGGGGAGGGCATTTACACAGGTACTGAACTATCCAGATGTCAACTGTTATCATGCCTGCTTCTGCCCATCAACATCTTTAATACTTCAAAAGATCTGGGTTTTCCTCAGTGTGGATGAATCCCTGAGTCAGTGCAAATCACAGACCCTTTACACCATGCTCTGGTCCACATATCCATCACCTGATGAGTGTCTCCAAACTGGTTCTGAAATGGCAAATGCCCAGTCCCTCACCAGACCTGCATTCAAACCCTGTCCAGCTTAATGGAACCCCTCAGCCTTCAAAAATACTGCCATGAGCTATATTGCTTGGATTTTAGCAGAGGCTGTCAATCAACATCTCTTAGGAAATTTGAAAATACGGTTCAGTATTCATTCTAAATAAAGGAGTGCCAGAGCAAACATCACCTCCCAGTCTACTCCTGCCTGGGGATGCCCCAGGGATGATGGGTGTTTCCACCCTCTCCTTTTCATGCTCCAATTCTTTACCATGCAGTCACAGATTCAGAACTGGGATAATATGTCCCTTTAGTTTGGATCTGTGCCATGCAATGATGAGTTTAGTTCATGTGATGATAGGATCATAGATTTAGAGCTTGAAGAGACCACAAAGGCCATCTGGTCCAACTCCCACATTTTAACGATGAGGAAACTGAGGCCCCAGTAGGTAAAGTGATTTGCCTGTGATCACACAGGTAGCAAATGTCAGACCTACCTAAGTCCTTTAACTCCAGACCTAGCTGTGCTCTCAGGGATGTTAGCCACGAGAAAAAGAGACCCCTGGAAGACCCCACTCTGACAATTTGGTTGTGAGCACAATTTAAAGTATAGAAACTCTGGTCTACAGTGTCCTAAGTGGTTTGTGTCCTTGCTACTTTGCAAATTGCCTCCCTCCCTATGTGCCGGAATAGCCATTAAGATCAACCCGAGTACCCCACTGACAGATCCCAACATCTATCAGCAGGGAACAGGAGGAAAGGCATTTTCTGAGGGCGGCTCCTGGCCTTCTGTGGTTTGGCAGAGAGCCAGTCTGCTAACTCGGGGGGCACAGCGCAGACCTGTCTTTTAAGCCTAGTGTGCTATTGATTTCAGTATGCTTGTTGTTACTACACATTACTAGGGCTGGAAGTATGGGTATGTGGGTGGCTGGGGGAAGGGAAGAGTCATAACAGAATTCTGAGTTAGAATCATAGTATGTTAGAGTCAGAAGGAACCATAGGGGGCTGTTTGTTCCAAATCCCTCATTTTATAAAGAAGGAAACTGAAATTGAAAGGGAAAAATGACTCCCTTAAAATCATACAGCTAATTAGTGTCATGAGCAGGACTTGAACCAGTACCCCAAGTCCTAATCTGGTAGTCTTTCTACTACACCATTCTGGTTAGTAGTGCTAGCACCTCAGTTGGACAAAGCAATGGGTTCAATAATGTCACTGCTTGGGGCAGTTGGGTAGCACAGTGAATAGAGCACCAGCCCTGGAATCAGGAGGACCTGAGTTCAAATCTGGCCTCAGACACCTGACACTTACTAGCCATGTGACTTTTGGCAAATTACTTAAACCCAATTGCCCTGCCTTCCCCCCTCCAAAAAGCAAAACAAAACAAAAATAATGTCACTGCTTATTAGCTGTTCCATGGAAGTTGTGAATAAGGAATGAAGATAAAACTCATGACTAAAAGGAAATTGTGATATTCTCTGGAACTAAACCCATTCCATTTTGCATTATTATGAATAACGGAGAGTTTGCTATTATGCAATTTTCAAAAACAAAACAAAATACCTCACCCTATACAGGGCACCATAACCTCAAGAGATAATCTTCCTTTCCATTTAGAGCAACTTGTTTGGTCTAATCCTAAACCAATTTGTGTATGTTTTTGTCCTCACTGCAAAAGTTGCTTTTGATGCAATGACAGCAGTCATTGGGTCCGTTTCAGCTGAATATCCTTTGCCTACAGCCTTTTTATTCTCTAATTGTGAGAGGAGCAGTAAAAGAAGAGTTTTCCCACAGCATTCTTCCTCTCCACTAACAGGGAAACATAAGTAAAATCTGAAAGTGGAAAGTGTCGAGAACGTGTGCCAGTCTCTATCATCCTCTGAGAGCAGGAGTTCTTAACCTGGGGTTGGTGAAGTTGTTTTCACATTTTGATCCTTGTATTTCAATTGGTTTCTTTGTAATCTTATGTGTTCAATTTTATGCCTACACAAGCATTTTTCATTATGAGACAATTTGTGGCATGGTTGATAAAGCACTGGGCCTGGAGTCAGAAAGACCTGAGTTCAAGTTTTACCTCAGATTCTTATTAGCTGTGTGGTCCTGAGCAAGGCACTTAACCTCTGTTTGCCTCAGTTTCTAAAACTGTAAAATAGGGATAATATTAACCCCTACCTCACCGGTTATTTAGAGGATCAAATGAGGTAATATTTGTAAAGCCCTTAGCAAGATATCTGGCCCATTGTAGGCACTATAAAAATGCTCATTCCCTTCCCTTCCTTTGTTCTAAAAAGGCATCTCTCTGCTTCACCAGATTGCAGAAGAGGTCCATGAAGCCAAAAAAAGTTAAGGACTCCTGCCTTAGAGGGTTTTGCTTAAATGTTTTCAGATAATGTCCTTGGTAAGGTTTGTTTGAGTATTTACTGGAAAGTGTCTATGCATCAAAATAAAATATATTAATAGTTTTTGAAAAATTTTAAAGATTAAAGTTTTTACTTTTTGTGGTAGCAAAGGATTGGAAACAAAATAAATGCCCATCAATTAGAGAATGGCTAAGCAAACTGTGGTATGTAAATTACTACACCATGAGAAATGAGAACTAGGACGAATATAGAAAAACATAAGATACATGAACTAATGCAGAAAAAAGTAAACAGAACTAGAAAAAACAATATACATGTTCACTATAACAATGTAAATGGAAAGAACACCAATAAAAAAAGAGATGAAATGAAACTGAACAGTGTGTAATTGTAATAACCGAGCGTGGCCCTAAAAAAAAAAGTTGAGAAAATGCACTTCCCTCCCTTTTTTTGCAGAGGTGGGAGACTATGAATATGAAATATCATATGTACTGTCAGACTTGCGTAATGTGTTGTTAAGTGTTGCTAAGCTTTTTTTTTCTTTTTCCTTTTCATTCTTTGTTGTGTGGGATGGTTCTCAGGGTAGAAGGAAGATGGATAGATTAAGAAATAAAGGTGACATAAGGACAAGAAATATCAATAAAATCATTTTAAAAGACAGTATAGCCTTTCCACTGACCCCGCCATATTCCAGTAAGTTGCCAAAATGACAAACACAAAAGGAAAACGGAGAGGGACATGATACATGTTTTCTAGGACCTTTGGAAACATGTTGTCCCTTTGACTATATATATGCGAATATACAAGAAAGGTGATATTATAGATATCAAGGGTATGGACAGAGTTTAGCAGGGAATAACCCACAAATGTTACCATGGCAAGACTGGATGGGTATATAATGTTATTCAATATGCTATAGGTAGAGAGAAAGATTCTAGCCAAGAGAGTTAATGTGCATATTGAATATATTAAGCTCTCTAAGAGCAGAGATAGCTTCCTGAAGTGTGTAAAGGAAAATGATCAGAAGAAGAAGAAAACCAAAGCAAAAAGGCCCCTGAGTTCAAATGTCAGCATGCTCTACCCAGAGAAACACATTTTGTGAGAACCAATGGTGAGGAGGGGAGCCTGAGCTGATGGAACTGATCCCCTATGAATTCATGGCATCGGTGACTATAAAAGTTGATCAATCAATTAATTAATAGATAAATAAGTACATAAAAGCTTCCTGGATTGTGGGGGGGAAAAGATAAAGTTTTTAGGTTTCATTGTTAATAAATCCAGATGAAGTAAGAGGAAATCATCCCCTTCACTCTGAGACTTTCCTAGAAGTGGTTGTTTTCTAAATAGAGTGGAAGGAAAGGATGAATTCGGTGTTCTCCCTCTGTTTTACTTTACATGGCAATCTTTCTTAACATGTATTTTAAAATATTTTGTGGTACATCCTGTGTTTTTGAATTTTTTTTTATATTTCCCCCCTCATACATCTCTCTCCAGTTCTCTTTCTTTGTTACTTTTCCTTTCCCATCTTCCCTTTGTTCCCAATTTGAAGATTTTGTTCATTTTGAACTTCATTTCAACAAATATTTACTGATATCTACTAGGTACAAAATTCTGTATTAGATACCAGAGATACAAAGGTGAAATTAGTAATAATGGCTATCATTTAAATAATGCTTATCATGTTGCCAAGAGTTTCCAGGCAATTTAGAATCCCTCTAAGATCTAAAGGAAATACAAACATTGTGTCTTATCCACTTAGTCTCTTATTAACATGCTACTGTGATGATAGCATTCTTTTTTTTTTTTTTTTGCTTTTTTGGAGGGCAATTGGGGGTAAGTAACTTGCCCAAGGTCACACGGCTAGGTTTTTGTTTGTGTGTGCATTAAGTGTCTGAGACCGGATCCGAACTCAGGTCCTTCTGACTCCAGGGCCGACGCTCTACTCACTGTGCCACCTAGCTGCCCCTGTGATGATAGCATTCTGATGGTTAAGAATGTCTATGAGACTATATAATAGCCTTATTTACAATTGGAATATTCTTTTTTTTCTAACAACATAATATCTCCCAAATCTATTTGTGCAACTTCAAAATGCAACAAAATTTTCTTTGAATAAGAGGCCATGGTTTTGCAACTTTCAGCTAACATGATTCCTTTTCTATATTACAAAAAGAAGGGAAGGAATAGAACCTTGAGGTGAAAAAAAGCCCAACAAAACCCAAAGATTACTGAGTCAGAATTTTGCTGAGTGGTATATTTTTTTAAAAGAAATTATTTTCTGGGGGAGGCAGAGTCAAGAAGGCAGAGTAGAAACAGGACTTCCACACCGCTCCAGCTCCCACCTCCTCCAATTCATGTAAAAAATTACTCTAGACAAACTTTGGAGCTAAAGAACACACAAAATGACAGAGAGAAGCTAACCTCCTGCTGAATATAGCCTGGCAGGCCATCAGGAAGCAGCCAGTGCAGCCCTCTGGGAGCTGAGCCCAGCCCCACTTGAGCCCAAGGTTTTAGCCTCAGGGTGGCAGTGCCCAGGTGGGGACTTCAGATCACCAGCAGCTGTGGTGGTTTCCGGAATTACCAACCCATAGATGCCAAAGATAAAGTGAGAGGTCAGTGTAGACTATGTGGGAACAGGGAGTTTGGGAGTGCAATATGACCTTTGCCCCTGGGTCTAGAAGCAGTTGAGGCTCTGCTGCTGTGCGGCCAATACCACATGGCTGCTTCAGAGTTCCTGGACTGCAGAGTGTAGGGGGACCAATCAACCAGTCTAAAGGGTAATCACTCTTGCTCTAACCTGCTTGGATCTGGATTACTGTCTAGGGTGAAGGTCCTAGAGTTTGTGACCAGCTTGCCAGAGCATGTTGAGGCTTCAGAGAGGGCACCCAACTAATAGCTCCAGCAGCTGTGAAAACCCCAGCAATTGGGATAAAGCTCCCCTTTCTGTTAGCAGAGTTCTACTGTGGCAAAAGGCTCAAAAATCAAGTAATTGAGTGGCAACATGACCAAGCAAGGGAAGCAAAGCAAACAAAGCAATCCAACTTTACACTCCTATTTTGGGGACAAAAAGGATCAAATCATGGAACAGGAAGAAGACAATGAAGTCAGAACTCCTGCACCAAAAGCTTCCAAGAAAAATACAAGCTGGTTACTGGCCATAGAGAATCTTAAAAAGGATTTTGAAAACTAAATAAGAGAAGTGGAGGAAAATTTTGGAAGAGAAATGAGAATGATGCAAGAAAATTAAGAAATAAGAGTCAATGACTGACTGAAGAAAATAACACCTTAAAAATAGACTAACTCAGATGGAAAAAGAGGCTCAAAAAGGCAATGAGGAGAAGAATGCCTTAAAAAGCCGAATTTGCCAGATGGAAAAAGAATCTCAAAAGCTCACTGAAGAGAATCATTCCTTCAGAATTAGATTGGAGCAAAGGGAAGCTAGTGACTTTATGAGAAATCAAGATACTATTAAACAGATCCAAACAAATGAAAAAAAAATAGAAGGCCATGTGAAATATCTCATTGGAAAAACCACTGACCTGGAAAATAGATCCAGGAGAGATAATTAAAAAAAAATTTATACTACCTGAAAGTCATTATCAAAAAAAGAACCTAGAAATCATCCTTCAAGAAATTCTTAAGGAAAATTGCTCTGATGTTTTTAGAACCAAAGGGCAAAATAGAGGTTAAAACCAATCATCTCCTGAAAAAGATCCTAAAAAGAAAACTCCTAGGAATATTATAGCCAGATTCCAGAATTCCCAGATCAAGGAGAGAATATCACAAGCAGCCAGGAAGAAACAATTTCAATATTGTGGAAACACAATCAGGATAACACAGGATCTGGCAGCTTCTACACTGAGGGATTGAAGGGCATGGAATATGATATTCCAAAGGTCAAAGGAGCTGGGATTAAAACCAAGAATCACCTACCCAGCAAAACTGAGTATCAAGTTTCAGGGGAAAATATGGTCATTCAGTGGAACATAGAACTTGCAAGCATTCTTGATGAGAAAAACAGAGTTGAATGGAAAATTTGACATTCAGAAACAAGAAGCAAGAGAAGTATGAGAAGGTAAACAGGGAAAAGAAATCATAAGGAATTTATCAAAGTTGAACTATTTATATTCCTACATGGAAAATTATCATTGTAACTTATGAAACTTTTCTCAGTATGAGAATAGTTGAAGGGAATAGAAACGTGTGTGTGTGTGTGTGTGTGTGTGTGTGTGTGTGTGTGTGTGTGTATGTCTACATAGGAGGGTATATGGGCATATGAATACATATGTGAATGTGTGTATATATGTGTGCAGGTATACATAGAGGACACAGGACCAATTGAATAGGAAGGAATGATACTTAAAGGTGAAATTAAGAGGTGAGAGAGGAATAAAATGGGAAGAGATGGGGACAGACAGAATGGGGTAAATTATCTCATATAGAAGAAGCAAGGGAAAACTGTTACAATGGAGGGAAAGAACAGGAAGGCAAAAGGGAATGGGTCAACCTTATTCTCATTGAATTGGGCTTAGGGAGGGAATGACATACACACTAAATAGGCTATGTCACCCTACAGGAGAGTAGGGGAGAAGGGGATGAGAGAGGGTAACATGGAAGGGAGGGCAGGCTGGGGTGGAGGGAAGTTGGAAGTACCCACTTTTGAAAAGGGACAGGATCAAAGCAGAGAATAGAACAAATGGGGGGGGGGGGGATAGGATAGAGGGAAATATAGTCTTTCACAATATATACACTATGGAAATGTTTTGCTTAGCTACACATGTACAACTTATATTGAAATGCTTATCTTCCCAGTAAAGGTGGGTGACAAGGGAGGAAGGGAAAGAATCTGGAATTCAAAGTTTTAAAGTCAAATGTTTATATATATACTATTATTACTATTACTTTACATGCAACTGCGAAATTGTAATGGAAATGCAGATTTGAAGATCTTCCCTGCCCCTAGGCCCTTTGATTAGCTTAAGAGACTTTGATTGACTTAAGTGACTCTGAGAACCTTTCTTGATTTGAAAATATATTCTGCCTCCTAATAGGCTGAATGTGGTCACATGGAGCCTGTGATAGGAGGCTTGGTTTTCAGGGATGACCACAACTTGATGCTGTGTGATTGGGCAGTGGGTCAAGAGGGTGGTTACATTATCTGAGCCAGGAGAAGAGTATATAATCCCTGATTTGAGGCTTTGCTTTGGGGCTCACTTTGAGAAGTGTTGTGTGATTTGACCAGATGAGACTCTGGGAAGCCATTGTTGAGAGCCCCCCGGGCTTTGAAAACCCACATGTTGATGCTTCCCTCTCTGGTAACTGTGATTTGGTATTGATGTAATGGTTGGACAGTTTGGAAGCCTGTCTGCTTGATCTGTTTGTTTCTCTGTTTTGAAACTACTGTCTGTATACTCTGAAGTTTGGGGTGCTGACCTTTTTCCCCTGAACTAGGTAAATGATATATGTTTGTTTGATTAAAGTAAGCTTGTTAACCCATTTTGAGTTGCTTTCCTTTCGTAAAGCAGATCTAAGAACCTGTGTTGGCAGTCACCCTAGGGATATTGGGGTGCTTGCTGCTACAAAAATAAGATATACAGGCACTGGGGCATAGAGATCCATCATCCCCTACTGGAAAGTCGGAGGAGGGATGGGGGAAGATATGGGAGAGAAGATTGGGGAAGGGTATATCCAGTGGGATCACTATTTTGGGATGGTGGGTAGGGGAAAAGCGGGGAGAAAATTTGTAACTCAAAGTCTTGTGGAAATGAATGATGTAAACTAAAAATAAATAAATAAATAAAAAGGAGAACAGAAAAAAAAGAAATTATTTTCTGTAAAAGTTTCTGGGAATGACAGTAACTATACATATTTTCATCATGCCAGTGATTGCTTTTTTTTTTTTTTTTTTAAAGCAATTGGGGTTAAGTAACTTGCTCAAGGTTACACGGCTAGTCATTTGATTTATGCGTGGGTGCTCATTTTCTGAGGCCGGATCTGATCTCGGGTCATCCAAACTCCGAGGCCGGCGCTCTTACTTACTGCGCCACCTAGCCGCCCCTTTAGGGCAATTGGGGTTAAGTAACTTGCCCAAGGTTACACGGCTAGGTTTTTTTTTTTTGTTTGTTTGTTTGTGCGGATTAAGTGTCAGAGGCTGGCTCCGAACTCAGGTCCTTCTGACTCCAGGGCCGGCGCTCTATTCACTGTACCACCTAGCCGCCCCAGTGATTGCTTTTCTAATGGAAAGTTATTATTTGTTAGGAAAAAATGAAGTAGAAAAAATAAAATAAAAAAACAAATAGTACTTACTATGGTCCAGCTTACTTACTGTGCTAAGCTCTTTATAATTATTACCTCATTTGATCTGCACAATAACCCTGGGAAGCAGGTGCTATTATTATCATCCCCATTTTACAGATGAAGAAACTGAGGCAGAGTTTAAATGACTTGTCCAGGGCCAAACAGCTATTAAATATCTGCAGCTGGTTTTGAGCTCAAGGCTTCCTGACTCTAAGGCCAGAGTTCTATTTGCTGAGCCACCTAGCTAACTTCAAGGGAGTTACAGTCTATTATAGGGATGAGAAAGATACATAACTGAGCAGAAAGAATTATCACCATCAGAGGAAACTTACCCCTTGCTATCCTCCTTGGTTGGGCTATTTGACTGCTCATAAGGGTTGGATGAGATGGGAGTCAATTATCTCTGGCATCTGCTTTACCACTGTTTCCTAAGATCCTCTAGGCTTCACCATCTCTATCCCCGAAGTCCTTAGGTTCTGCCATATAACTTACTGCAGCACCCTGCATTCTTTTATGGGGTGTGTCCCTCAATTACAATGTGAGCTCCTGGAGAGCTGGAAATAGCTAGCTTTTCTGTTTGTATTCCCAACACTGAACAGGGGGCTTGGCACAGAGAAGGCACTTAAAAGCCTTCCATTAGCCCACCCTCTCTAACAATCCCCACCCACCTTGATTCCTTCAGTAGATCCAATAGGCTGGCATGAGAGACTAGGAGACTGAGGGGTAGCTTTTAGCTGCAAACCAGAGAAGGCTTGATGGAGGACATGATCCCCAAGGATTCTGGCAGATGGAGATGAAGTTCCCCTCCAGGCTTATAGGGACAATGTATACAAAGCTATGGATATGGAAGGAGGCCAGACAAGACAAAAGAATCACAAGTGATTTGAAGTACAAAGTGCATTGGGAAACTGGGTCTTGTGACAGTTCCATGGACACACTTTTGAGGGAACCTCTCATGCCAAGAACTCAAAAAAAAAAAAAAACCCTAACATTTTCCCCATGTTTTTCAAGAGATTAAATCAGCCTCGATTCTATCTTTTAGCAGAACTATGACAGATTTGATTGTTTGGGTGATTTTCACCAAGTCTCTGAAATAATGTTTTATCTTTTCATCCAGTCTTTCAATTTCCATATAAAGATCAAATTAACAGTATCTAAAATGAAATTCACACATTAATCTTTTTTCTCCTCATTCTTTATTCATTTGAGGAGCTTTAGGCACATGCAGTGGAACTCTGCCACCTACAGGCCTGAAGGAGATTTGCAACCATCACCAAATGTGAAGGGTAGGGGGGAAAGGGGAACTCAAATTTTAAAGGGCACCTTTTCATCTTGAACTCGAATCTGAGGGTGTTGCATGTAAAATTAATGGAGAGAAAAATTAGTCACTTCACTTTGAGTTGAAAGTGATTGTTTTCCATTGTCAATCCAATTGTTACAGACAAAATTAGCAAAAGTAATTTGTTGCCCAAGTCAGAAGAACCCTACTAAGAAATCCCATTTGTGGTGCTATTAAAATAACAATGTTTTGCTGAGCTTTTGGCACATGTGCTTTAGTTAGCTTTGATTCTTATTCTTACAGAATCTCATCACAAAACCATTTCCTTCAACAAATACAGAGCACTTTTCATTAACTTGACAGTTTTTGGCTAGCTCTCCTAAGTATTTGTTTCAAAGTTGCCGAATCAAGTTGAAAATGGAGAAAGATACTGTGAAGATTGCGTAAGAAGGAAGGAATCTATATACACCATTGCCATAAAAGTATAAATAATCGCAAACATCAATAAACACACATATAATTGAAAAGCCATACTGTGTATTTAATTTATGCTATCTCCAACCATCTGCTTACTACTTAATAGATTAGAAATGCTTATAAACTGTTATTAAATTCCAGTAATAGAAATTAATTCTCAGATGCCACTAGCAAGAGAAACTAAAGAAACTCATTCATAACACCAAAAAAAAAGTAATCCTCCTTCACATGACTCTAGTCAACACTAATTTTTTTTTTTAACCAGCAGCCAAAAATGAGCCTTCTTAATTTGGCAAACAGAGCAGGAACACACCAGAATCAATATTTGCTTGTGGGGATATGGAGCTAGGTTGGGCAGACTGATCAGTGCACATGAAGTTTCAAAACCTCCCTGGGAAATTGTGGTGATTTGGATCAGCTGCTGAAAAGAGGCAGCCTGAGGGGCCTCTGCAGTATCCATTAGGCCTCTGTGGCATTACTATTTTGCAATCTCTTTATAGTAAACTATTCAGCTTCTAAAAAGGGCCTAAGTATATGAATGGGAAGGGGTTTATAAACATGGTTTTTGGCAATGTAGTTCTAGCTATTGTATATAAATTCTGTCTGAGAATTTTATCCTGTACTGAATTGCGTTTTAAATATAATCAATCAGGGGCAGCTAGGTGACGCAGTGAGTAGAGCGTTGGCCCTGGAGTCAGAAGGACCTGAGTTCGGATCTGACCTCAGACATTTAATGCACACACAAATAAAAACCTAGCCGTGTGGCCTTGGGCAAGTTACTTAACCCCAGTTGCCCTCCAAAAACAAACAAACAAACAAACAAATATATATATATATATATAATCAATCAACAAGCACTTTATTAAGTGCCTACTACAGTCAAACTTGGTGCTAAGGGGAGAGAAAGACTCCCTCAAGGAGTTTGCATTCTAATGGAAAGAAAATGTGCGATTATATACCTAAAAGATACATGCACATAATAATAGCTAGCATTCATGTAGTACACATGTCATATGATATATTTATATGTAAAAGTCTTTTGCAAATAATATCATTTTATCACCTTAGGGTGATACTATTGCTATCCCTATATTACAGATGAAGAAACTAAGGCTTATGTTTTAAGTGCCTTACCCAGGGCCCTGGTAATTCAGAGGCAATATTTTAGCTCAGATATTCTGTTTCCAAGTCCAATACCTAGCCTAAGAGTGGGGAACCTGCTACCTTGAGGCCACATTTGGCCTTCTAGGTTCTTGGGTGAGGCCTTTTGGCTGAGTTCAAGTTTCACAGAACAAATCCTTTTATTAAGGGGATTTGCTCTGTGAAGTTTGAATTCAGTCAAAGGGCTATACTTGAGGACCTACAGGGTCACATGTGGCATTGAGGTCTCAGGTTCCCCACCCCTGTTCTAGCCTCTGTCCCACCAAGTGGTTCACCAAGGCAGACAATGTAAGATAACTTTGGAAAAGTAGCTGGGGAGACCAGGAAAAGCTTCCAGCAATAAGCCCTGCTTGATCTGAGTCTCAAAGGAAATCAGGAATTCTAGGAAGCAGAGGTGTGAAGGGAAACCCTTACAGGCTTGAATGACATGAAATACAAAGGCACAGAGAAGGAAATAGATCATGTTTTATAAAGAACAGCAAGCAACCCCCCTGGAGACTAGAAAATATAGAAAGTAATACAATGTCTTATTTGTATTTTACTTCATTGTTTATATTTATTTTTATTTATTCTATTTATCATTCATTTATTTATATTTATATTTTTTTATTTTATAACCCATTTAACTTGGGTTAAGTAACTTGCCCAAGATCGCACAGCTAGTAAATGTCAAGTGTCTGAGATTGTAATAGTAATGAAAGAAGATCCTTTTGTATTGCTAAGCCAAGAGATACGTAGCACCTAATTTCAAATTAAGCCTCTGTTAAAGTAACAGAAGGTATGAACCCCTGTTGTTGACATAACAGGAAGGGGCTGAACAGGGAGGAGCAATACTGTATATAAGGAAAAACCCCAGCTGGGAAAGTCAGAATTTCCTGGGAACTTATGGTGGGGGACCTTCTTCTGAGAGCCAGCTGGAGCTGCTGAGGACTTCTGAGGACCAGTCAAGCTGCCAGAGGAGGCACAACTGTGGTGTCAGTACTTTGTCTGTTGGTGGCTTTGTTAAGCCTTGACTTCCCAAGAATAGAGACTGTGAGGGATTTAAGGTGGACTGAACACTGTGAGCTTCAGTTTGGAACAGGAACTGCATGGAGAGCTGGACAAGGAGCTGGGAGCTGTCTGCCTTTGAACCCAGGTGACGGTTTGATGAATTCAGGTAGGAGATGGGACCATGGAAGGGAAACCATGAAAGCTAAAAGCCTGCCCCAAGTCAAGATGAAAAGACCTCCTTGTGAATACTGAGTAGTGACTGACCCTGATGTGAGGTTTTGCTTTCGGACTCACTTTGGGAAGAGTTGTGTGATCTGGCCAGATGAGACTCTGGGCAGCTGTTGAGTGCCCCCTTCTCCCTATCCCCTTCCCCCTACACCCCCCTCCCCCGACTTTGAAAACCAAGATGATGGTGCTTCCCTCTCTGGTAACTTACTAGGTATGGATGTAATGGTCAGATAGCTGGAAGCCCTGTCTGCTGAATTGTTTTATTTTCTGTTGAGTAGTAACTGATGGAATTGTAATTTATTTGTGATTATACTTTATGATTGAATTAAGGACTCTGATTGACTAAATGAATGTACTACCCAGGGGTGGAGTACTTTAACTTTTGTACTTTGTGTCCCTTAAGGAGGCAAGGATGACTGAATGATTAAGTTACTAAATGATTGAGTTACTAAATGATTGTACTTTGTTGAAAACTATTGTGACCACTTTGGTGAAAACTATGTGGTCATTTTAGTGATAAGTCATTGTGAATGCTGTATTTTGTTTTTCTGTGATAAGTAGTAATTTTGTGAATGCTGTACCTTGATTTTCTGTGAATGTTTTGCTTTGATTTGTTATTGAATAGAGTGTTTGCTATACTTTGTAATCAGAACCTTGAAAGCTGTTCACAGCAGCCATCCTCTGGAAAACTGCTTATGCATGGCTTTACAGAGGTCAGGTTTGAACTCAGGTCCTTCTAACTCCAGGACTAGTGCTCTATTCACCGTGCCACCTAGCTGCCCCAATACAAAGTCTTAATACATTTTTAAGCTAAGAATTCTGGGACACCTTGATATGATAAGACTAGAAAGGTAGGATGGGTTCAGGTTGTGAATATTTAAATTTAAATACCAACTATTTAAATACCAACCAAAGGATTTTATATGTGATCCTACAGGTAATAGGGAGCCATTGGAGTTTAGTGAATAAAGGAGTGACAGGATCAGACCTGTGCTTTAGGGAAGTTACTTAGGTTACTGTGTGATGGATGGATTAGAGTGAAAAGACCAAATAGGAGACTCTGACAATAGCCCCAGGGAGAGCTTATGAAGACCTAATGTAGAGCAAGGTCTGTATCAGTGGAGAGAAGAGGACAAATTTAAGAGAAACTATGGAGAATCAACAAGTTGATTAGTTGAGTACAGATTACTTAAGTGACAGTAAGTTGTCAAGAATGATAGATACCAAGACTGTGCACCTGTTACTAGAAGGATAGATAGAGAAGATCATGAGAGAGCCAGGCTGGGCTGGGGGCAAGAGAATGAGTTCGATTTTGGGTGCACTATGTTTTTAATGCCTACAGGAAATACAGTTCAAAACATCCAATAGGCAATTGGTTATGAGAGACTTTGTTGCCATTGAGTCATTTCATTCTCGTGCTGACTCTCTGAAAATCCATTTGGGGATTTTCTTGGCAAGATACTGAAGGGGTTTGCCATTTCCTTTTTCTGCTCATTTTACAGATAAAGAAACTGAGGCAAACAGGGTTAAGTGACTTGCCTAGGGTCACACAGCTAGTAAGTGTCTAAGGCCACATTTGAACTAAAGAAGATGAGTCTTCCTGATTTCAGGCCCAGCACTCTATCCACTACGTCACATGGCTGCCTGTAAGGTGAGACTAGGGCTGGATGTTTAGATCTGGAAGTCTTCTGCATAGAGATGATAATTGAACTCATGGGAACTGATGAGGTTATCAAGTGAGATAGTAGGAAAAGAGAAGAGAATCACAGGATTTCTGAATCAAAAGGAATCTAAATCCATACACAGAAAAGGATTTCTATCCACTATAAAATCCTTGACAAGCGGTTCATTCATCCTGTGCAAGAGCACTTTTCATAAGGAGAAGCTGCTACCTTCAGAGCCAGAGCATTCCACTTTGGGATACTCCTAATTATTAGGCAGATTTTCCTGCCTAAATTTGCTTCTTTGTGACTCCCAACCATTGTTGCTGTCTAACTCTGACCTCTTGTATCAAATGCTTTTACTTTCAGTCTTTTTTCAATGACATCAGACCCTTGGGGATTCCAGGACCTATCACTTGGGATTTTCTTGGCAAAGATACTAGAATGTTTGCCATTTCCTTCTCCAGCTCATTTTACAGATAAGGAAACTGAGGCAAGCGGATTAAGTGACTTGCCCAGGGTCACAAAGCTAGTAAATTTCTGAAGCCAGATTTGAACTCAGGAAGATGAATCTTCCTAACTCCAAACTAGCTACTCTATCTACTGCCTCAGCCAGCTGCCTTTTGCATCAAATAAAACAAATCTAATCCATCTTCCTCACAACAGCCTTTAAATGCTCAAACAAACTATCATGCTACCACTTCTGGAGTCTTCTCCAGTGTAAACAGCCCCAGTTCTTTCCATTAATCTTCATATGACATGTATTCAAAGTCCTTCACCATCCAGCCTGAAATGTGGTTCTCAGAACTAAATACAACAATCTGAATGTGGTCTGACCAGCATGGAATACATCAGGATTATCACCAGCTTGGTCCTGGAAGCTTTGCCTCTTTTAATGCTGCCCAAAATTTCATTAGTCTTTTGGCCTGCCACACCATACCGCTGAATCATAATGAAATTACAGTCCACTAAGATCCCCGAGATTTTTTGGAGACAAATTGTTGTCTAGCTCTGCCTCTCCTACCTTGCACTTTTGAGATTGTTTTTTTTTTAACCCAAATGTAAGAATTTTTGTTTTTCTTATTGGACTTTTATTAGATATCAGTATATTTGCAGTTGTAGTTACTCTTTATAAATGACAAATGGGCAACCTTTTCCTATAAGACCCTCCCAGAAAGTGGCTATCTTCCAAAATCTGCTTGAAATTGCTTTAAGGAATCATAAATGGTCCACACAAAATTGCAAAGAGTCATTCATAGGGATTCAGAAAATATACTGAGTCTTGAATATTTATGTAGAGAGGCCCCACATGTGTTACAAGAGAGGCCCGTGTGTTACAAGAGTTATCCCTCACATGTGGCATGGGGTCATCTTTATGTGACTAAAAGAGAGGCAGAACAGACATCTCTAGACTCTTCACACACACACACACACACACACACACACACACACACACACACACACACACACCCCACACACACCCTTCTTCAGAAGAGACTTTATTTCCTGCCAGGAGGAAAAAGCAGGAAGTTATAGAGGGTAGAGGACAAGAGAGGGTGGGGTAGAGGCTTAACCACTCAGCTTTCCTCTGAGAAGGGGGTGGGAGGAAGAGCTGGGCTAAAAACAATGATATCTATCTTCTCTTTTAAATATTATTAGTCTAATGGATGTGATCAGGTTCAAGTTAACTTCTGATCACTGTTCCATTCTTAAGGGGAAAGCAGGACTCCAAGTTTTCTATCCAAGGCTTGACTCTTTTCCCACCAAATGCTACTTCCTCTATGAACATACATAGCACCTAGCCAAGAAAACCCATTTATCCAAATAGACCAAATAGGCCAAAAGACTAACAAAATTTGGGGCACCATTAAGAGAGGCAGAGCTTCCAGGACCAAGCTGGTGATAATCCCCATGTACTCCATGCCAGTCAGACCACATTTAGATTGTCATATTTAGTTTCAAAAACCACTTTTTAGGTAGCACAACAGAAATCAGAGAAGGTATGAATATAAGGATATATACTAGACAATACAGAATGAAGGCTTTCTCCCATTGGGAGTGAAGTAACCCAGCTCAACCAAGAGAAAAAGTCCTTGATCTTACCCAAGGAGAAGCTCCTGAAAGTGTCTAGTGTAGCAAGCTGGAAGCCAGAAGCCCCCAGAGCAACTAATGAGAACATGAAGAAGATTAAAGAAGCTGAGCTCTCTCCCTGTTGCCATTTCCACCCTATCCCTCACCCAGGGAATGGCATTCATCTCCCCCAATGAGGAGATAGTCTCATACCAAAGAACGTTGGGACTTGGGTTGCCTGTATTTAGGATTTACTTCAAAGAAGAAAGCCCTTTGGGATTTTCCAATTGAATGAAAAAATACTAAATGGGATTCACTATTATGTAAAGACTGGTATGGGGGGAAAGGTAAAGAATCAGGCCCAGAGGTTTCATAGGAGCACTGGGGGACCTGTCAAGCAGTTTCTCTTTCCTCCCCATATTATAAATATCCTTGTAGATAAATAGTGGTGAGAGAGAGAAGGGAATTTTGGAAGAGAGTGGGGGATGGAAAGATGAAGGAAGAAGAGTCACAAGCATGGAATTTACTGATTGCCCAGACATGCCAAATAAACCTCTAGTTTCTCAGGAGACTGGTTGCCATCCTAACTGAGACATACTATCTATTAATCTATTAGCAAGTCCCTGACTAAGAAAAGGCTATTCCTCTCTGACTTGACAAGTACGTGCCACCTTTTAACAGGTAGGACTACGGAAACTCAGCTCTAGCAGACAAAAGGAAATGGGTCCATGGACTGGTCTATACCTGTTTGTTCCTTATTTTTTTATCTTCTCACTGGTCTTTCGGTAATCATGATGAACAATTACCCAGATCATCTCACATGAATGGATAAAATAAAACCCAAACCCCCCAAAGAGAGTTACCCAAATCAGGCTAAGAAATCAGTCCAAAGAATAGTAAGTAAAGACCTTCCTCATACTGAGACACTTGATTTTCAAAAATAGCTACATGAATGGGTTCAGAGTATCTTGATGTTATAGTGGGGTGATCTAACCCCTCATACCTCGTGGGAACAAAGCTGGAGATAGTGCCCATGCTCAGTGTTCTCTGGGAATCAGGAAAGAAAAAATTAAGCTTTCCTGATGGGTCTGCAAAGGATATAGTCCAAGAGGGATAAGAGATACTTAAGAATG
The DNA here is from genome assembly GCA_011680675.1 of Gymnobelideus leadbeateri. Lineage (NCBI taxonomy): Eukaryota > Metazoa > Chordata > Mammalia > Diprotodontia > Petauridae > Gymnobelideus > Gymnobelideus leadbeateri. Next base: position 67,822 of record WOXC01008644.1, on the reverse strand, counting down.
AATTTCTGATACAAAGAGAAACCATTTAAATGAGGGGGAAAGATGAAATTTGTTTGAAGGGATCGATATGGATGTCCAGGAAACCATCGCAAAGTCTTAACAGAAATGTGCAGAAAACGGAAGCAAGGCTAAGTAACAAAGGTTGAATACAAATGTGATATAGTCCTGAAAAAAAGTGTCAAGAATACTAAAGTTCATACTGAACTGAGAGTTTCAAGAGAAGATTAGCAATTTGAACTATATTGGGAGAAAATGTATCAAAGAAGAGATAAGACCTTTGCTTGGGGAAGATGGGATGATAATAACTGAGAACAGAAAGAAGCTGACAGTTTCTCATTTTGCATAAGTTTTCTCTGTTAAAGAAATTGGCTTTTGTAGTAAAGATGATAGAACAAAAAACCAAAGGAGTTGACACCCAAGATAAGTGGGAGACAGATAGTCTGAGATCACCCAGTTGGCCTTGATGAGTTTAAGTCATCTGGCCCAGATGAACTATGTCCTTGGATAAGAACTGGCAAATATGATTACTAAACCACAGTCAGTGATATATGAAAGATCATGAAAAACAGCAAAGGTACCATCATTGGAGAAGGGTAAATGCTATCCTGATTTTCAAAAAAAGGGAATGGAAGAGAGCCCTAAATTACAGAGTAATGAACTTAACTTTAGACTCCTAGGAAAATTCTAGAATGGATCATTAAAGAGATGCCTGGAAAATATATAAAAAGAAAAGCAGTGATTACAAAGAACCAGAATGGCTTCATCAAGAACAGGTCATGCCAGACTAACCACATTTTCTTTTTTTTTTTTTTAACTAGAATAGGATTTCTATATTAGTGGAGGGCAATGCTATGGACATATTTTACCTACAGTTTATCTAAGCTTTTGATGAAGTGCCTCATACTATTGTTTTGAAGAAGATTGAGAATATGGATTAGATAATAATAGAGTTAGATAGATTCAGACCTCCTTGGATTGCCAGACTCCAAGAATAACTGTTGATGTTTCCGTGTGAATGTGGTTGGTTGGTTGGTTGGTTGGTTGTTCTTCATTCTTGAAGAGGACCAGAGTGACATCACTATGTTGGAGTCAAAGAACAGTGTATCCAACTGTAACTAATCAGACCAATACAAGCCTGGAAGACTCTACCAGAGGTTGCGAACAAAGAGTCTGCATGAACATTTGCAATGGAAATATCTTTAAATTTGTGCATCTCATGTTCCCTTTGAGCTACTGCAATCCTGCTTTGCTCACAGAACACAGCACCTTCTTTCATGGAGGCACACCATGCTGGCTAGTCCTGTGTCAGTATCTCCTGTGTCTCACAATTGAATGTGGCAGATTTCCATTAAAGTATCCAAGACGGGCAGTTAGGTGGCACAGTGAGTAGAGCGCTGGCCCTGGAGTCAGAAGGACCTGAGTTCGGATCCGGCCTCAGACACTTAACACACACACAAACAAAAACCTAGCCGTGTGACCTTGGGCAAGTTACTTAACCCCAACTGCCCTCCAAAAAAAAAAAATAATAATAAAGTATCCAAGATTCTGGTTTGCCTCTATACTGTCTAATGATGTTATTTGTAACTTGGATAAAGGTGTTGATGGCATGTTTATCAAAATTGCTGATAACACGAGATTCTCCACAAACTACGTAAAAAAGGACTCTGAAAAACTTCTGGAGCCCCAGCACCCACAGAACGACACAGAGAAGCTAACCTCCCGCTGAGGACAGCCCAGCACCCTGCAGGAAGGACCAGCGCAGTGGTCTGGGAGCCGGCAGCGCGCAGAGCGCAGGAGCCGAGCCGAGCCCAGGTCCACGTGAGCCGAGGTTTTAGCCCCAGGGCGGCAGGGCCAGCAGCCGGCTGGAGGAACCCCAGAACACCAGGAGCTGTGGCGACTCCAGAATTATCAACATAGACATGCCTAGGACAAAGTAAGAGGTTAGTGTCCTATGGACTTTGGGACCTGTATTTGGGGAATGCGTCAGCTCCCTCCCTGGGGGCTAGAAGCCACTGAGGAGACACGCCATTTTGTAGTTTTCAGAGGCATTTCCGGCTCCCAGCCTACAAATCGTGGGGAGATCCAGCGATCAGTCTTGGGGGGTAATCGCTCTTGCTTTAACCTCCCTGGATCTGGATTGTGATCTAGGGTGGAAGTTGTGGGTGGGTTTACAGCTTGCCAGAAACGGAAGTTGCCCCCCACACGTTCGGGACGAAAATTCCTCTAGCTGGCCTTAAAGCCATAGTGTGGCAACAAGCCCAAAAGTCAAGCAATTAAGTGGCAACATGCCAAGGCAAAGGAAACAGAAAAATGCAACCCTAGACTCCTATTTTGGGGGCATAGAGCGGGAAAAGGACTGTGAAGTCAGAAGTCCTGCTCCAAAAGCCCCAGGGGAAAACATGAGCGGGTTGCAGGCCATAGAGGACCTTAAGAAGGACTTTAAAAATCAAATAAGAGAAGTGGAGGAAAAATTGGAAAGAGAAATGAGAAGGATGCAGGAAAAGTATGAAATTAGGGTCAACAGCCTGAATGAGGAAAACAACACCTTAAAAAATAGACTAACTCAAATGGCAAAAGAGGCTCAGAAAGGCACTGAGGAGAAGAATGCCTTAAAAAGTCGAATTTGCCAGATGGAAAAAGAATCTCAAAAGCTCACTGAGGAGATTCATTCCTTCAGAGTTAGACTGGAGCAAATGGAAGCTAGTGACTTTGAGAAATCAAGATACTATTAAACAGATCCAAACAAATGAAAGAATAGAAGGCAATGTGAAATATCTCATGGGAAAAACCACTGACCTGGAAAATAGATCCAGGAGAGACAATTTAAAAATTATTGGACTACCTGAAAGCCATGATCAAAGAAAGAACCTAGAAATCACCCTTCAAGAAATTCTCAAGGAAAATTGCCCTGATGTTTTAGATCCAGAGGGCAAAATAGAGGTTGAAAGAATCCACAGATCACCTCCTGAAAAGATCCCAAAAAGAAAACTCCCAGGAATATTATAGCCAGGTTCCAGAATCCCCAGATCAAGGAGAAAATACTACAAGCAGCCAGGAAGAAACAATTTCAATATTGTGGAAACACAATCAGAATAGCCCAGGACCTGGCAGCTTCTACACTGAGGGATCGAAGGGCATGGAATATGATATTCCAGAGGGCAAAAGAACTGGGAATGAACCCAAGGGTCACCTACCCAGCAAAACTGAGTATTTTGTTTCAGGGGAAAATATGGTCATTCAGTGGAATAGAGGACTTTCAAGCATTCTTGAGGAAAAAACCAGAGTTGAATAGAAATTTTGACATCCAGACACAAGAAGCAAGAGATGCCTGAGAAGGTAATCAGGGAAAAGAAATCAAAAGGAACTTATGAAAGTTGAACTATTTACATTCCTATATGGAAAAGCAATATCTGTGACTGATGATATCTTTCTCACTATGAAAATAATGGAAGAAGGGGTGTGGTCATACCATATGTGAATGTGTGTGTATATGGTTACAGTTATATATGGATAGAGGGCATAGGTTGAATTTGTTGGGAAGGGAGAATACTCAAGGGATGAAATTATGAGGGGAGAGAGGAAAGTGGCAAGAGGAGATGGGGAGAGACATGGTAGGGTAAACTATCTCATGTAGGGGAAGCGGGTGCAAAGGAGGGGGAGAATAAGGAAGGCTAAAAAGGCAAAACCACATTCACATTGAATTTGGTTCAGGGAGAAAATGACATACATACTAAATGGGATATCTCAACCTGCAGCAGGATAGGGGAAGGGGGATGAGAGGAGGGATGATGGATGGGAGGGCATCCTTGTGGGGAGGGGAGGTTGGAAGTACCCACTATAGAAGAGGGACAGGATTATGTAGGGAATGGACCAGGTGGGGGGTGGGATGAGTGGGAGGGAATTATAAGCAGCCTTGTACAATATATCTACTATGATAATGTTTTGCATAGCTAGACATGTACAACATATACTGAATTACTTATATCCCAAGAAGGAATGGGTGACAAGGGAGGAAGGAAATGGATCTGAAATTCAAGGTCGTAACATTAAATGTTTCAAATATATATATAAATACTAAAAAAAAAAAAAAAAAAAAAAAATTGCTGATAACACAAAGCCAGTAGGGATATCTAGCCCAAATCAAAATCGAAAATTATCTCAAAAGGCTAAAATATTGGTCTGGATTCAAGAAGATGAAATTCAGAAGAAATATTCATATAGTCTTACAATGGGAGACAAAAAAAAACAACTTTGCAAATATAAGATCAGGGAGGTATACTTCAACAACAGTTGTTCCAAAAAAGATCTGGGGGTTTTAATAGATTGGAAGCTTAATATGATGTGATGAGACAGCCAAAAAAGCTAATGTAATATTAGACTGCATCAAGAGAGGCATAGGTTCTAGAAATAGAGGTGAAGTGTCTCACTGTACTTTCTCTGTCCTCATTATGCTTCACCTGGACCATTGTGTTCAGTTTTGTAAGTTATGACTTAAGAATTTTGATAAACTGAAGAGTGAATGGTCTAGGACAACTAGGATGATTGAAGGACCTTGAGTCTAAGTTATGGGAATTTCATTCTGATGCCTAATAGCTCTATGACCATGGACAAATCATTTAAGCTCTCTGAGCTTCAGGTTCCTCATCTATAAATATATCATCTACAAATACATCATATATATATATACATATATATATATCATCTATATATCTATAAATATTATCTATAGATAAATATATCATCTATATATAAATATATCATCAGTTAAAGGAACTGGGAATGTTTAGTTTGGAAGAGGGAAGAACTGGGGAGAGGCATAATATCTGGTTTTAAGTATTTAAAGGACTGTCATATGAAAGATTAGCCTTTTCTGTTTGGCCCCAGTAGGCAGAACCAAAAGCAATGTCTGGGAATTGCTAAGAAGCCAATTTAGACTTGATTTCTGGAAAATTTTCCTAAAACTTAGAGCTATCCAAAAGTAGAACGGACTCCCTTGAGAGGTAGTAAGTTCCCTCTTGGAGATCTTCAAGCAGAAGGTAGACAAACATTCATTGAGTATGTTGTAGTGAGAATTCCTTTCCAGTATGGATTGGCTTAGATGGCCAATGAGGTCCCATCTTCCCAAAGTCTATGACTCTGTAATTATGGGAAGATACCTAACCACTGTAGAAAGTCAATGAATTAGAATTCACAATGAGTTTTCTAGCATGTGTGCTCAGTGAGTGTTTGTTAGGGATCTTGATGAAGATGCCGATTCCCAAAACTGCCATTACTTGCCATGTGATCTTAAACAAGCAACTTTTCGCCTCTTGGAAGCTTCAGTTCCTTCACCTATAAAAACTACATAAGAATACTTGTAGTACCTACATGATAGGGTTCTTGGTAATACACCAAGTGCTTTGTAAACTTAAAGGGTCCTGTAAATGTTATTGTTATAATTGATTGCTACTGATATGCTCCAAATAGTTATGCCCTTCTGATTCTTGGCAGTATGATAAAGGGGGAGCATAGGCATGGGCAGTACATTAGATTAGGGTGTGCCCCTGAGGAATTTCATTATTTTTTCTAAATACAAACATGTTTTGAACACTCAGGAATAATTAACATTATTTGTATCATCAAACTAAAGAAATCAAAACTGAACTAAATATAAATTAAAAGCTTTATTGACAATTGAATATTACTTTAAAAATTCAAACTTGAAAAGTGAAAAGCAAAATGCCATAAAATCTTCTGAGACATTAGAGTAAGTCTGGCCATACCTGGAACATTCTATATGAATAAAAAGGGCGTTCATCTTAGAGTAAGACAACTTGAGTTTGGGTCTGATACCTGATAGCTGTGTGACTCTGGGTAAGTCATTTAACTCTCTGAGTCTCAGGTTCCTCATCTGTAAAATGGGGATAATATTTGTATGACCTCCCTCTCAGAGATGGCATAAGGGAGATACATTTTAAGCTTTAAAGCACTAAAGAAATGTGTTATTGTTATTCATTTGTCTCCTTTTTCCAAAATTTCTATACTTATGCACACTCCCAAACACAAACACAAACTTTACCACTGTCCCCAAAATCTTCCTAGGAACTCTGCGTCCTACCCTGGGAAAAAAAAAGGATTATAAGATAATAAATCTAAAAGAATCATTCCATTGGTTATAATTCTTCTTTATAACTTGACTAATGTCTGGTGTGAAGGTATAGGTAGAGCTTATATGGGTTTGCATAGTGGGGGAGGGGGGAATTTGGAACTCAAAAGCTTGTGGAACTGAATGATGTAAACTAAAAATAAATAAGTAAATAAAGGGGGGAAAAGATCCAAATATTAGTTTAAAAAAATGGTAATAAATCTAGAATTGAAAGGAACCTCAAAGACCATCTAATGCAATCCCTTCTTTTTGCCTAAGGTCACACAGATAGTAGGTGTGTAAGGGGGACATAATGGTAACTTGTTTTGCTAAAACCCTGGTCTTCCTGGAACTATGACAAAGGCCAAAAGGAACTAGAAAGGAGCAAGTGTGTCACACAGCTCTGACCTTAGAAGAGGTCAGGCTCAGTCAGGTCTCAAGTATCCTTGCTATCACACCTATGTAATCTGCATATAATCTGCATATATAGAGGGAATGTAGGGAGATAAAGTGAGGAATCTGAGGAATTTGACTAACCCTAAGTCTACCAGGAAGGACATAACTTGTAGACTTCTGCATCAGTGTGGGTGTATCTCTAGTGGACACAACACCTGTTTCCTTGTTGGAAGTGTAATAAACATCTTTCTCTGCACACTGTTTCTGAGTTCTTTCAGTGAGAAGGGGTTTGCTGTTTTAATCATGTGGATCTTTGAAAGGCCCCCAAGGGAAGCAGAGGCCAGTGAAAGCTCATCCCAGGCTAACTTCCTGACTCTATGAGGAAGTCCTGTGATTGCCAAAAGCGTGTTTCTCACAGGTGCAATTTGAAGCAAGGTCTTTACTCATTGGGGCTAGCACCCTTGCCATTGGGTCACATTGTGTGGAGAAAGGAACAACCAAGTCCAGCTCCACAAATGTGCTGAGAGAAACCATGTCCCTGGTCTCATCAGAGGAAGTTTAAGAAAAGGTCCTTATTGCCTTGAGGGTTTCTTTTCAAGTCTATGAAAAAGCAGTGATAACTAACCTAGGAGTCACAGAAAGCAAATTTCATCTTTGCCGAAAACTCTCAGACCACACAGAGAGAGGAGTGAAACAAGGGTCTGGCAATGTAAGGGTGCTTCTCTGCAAGGGAAATTAAGTAACAAGGGAGTGATAGGCAAAAACATTCTAAGGAGTCCCATTTGGAGAGAAATGTGGTTTCAAAGGCACTGGTTTCACCAGGACTCAGGGATAACAGATGTGGTGAGTGTCTGGGATTGCTTTTGGAAGAGGTTACATTCATGAAAAGAATGGCCATTTGTGATTGAAGTGATAGCCAGAGGGATGGAATAAAACTGCAATTTATTAAATCAGTATTGGGGGGAGGGGGAAGGGTGTTGACACATCCTAAGTAGGGTCTCTGTCCTGGGAGGAGCCTGAGCATCTTCTAATGCACCCCTTAATTTTACCCAGGAGATAAAAAGACCTATAAAGAGGAAGTGACTACCTAAGAGCAAATATCGAGTTAACAGCAATGCAAAGACTAGAATCCAGTTGTTACACCACAGTGTCTCCTCCAGTCCCTAGAGAGCTCATTATGCCACATTGCCTTCTCTTTCCCAGTCATTTTATAGTAGGAGCTTGCCACTAGAGGCAGTGTGACCAATGTGGACTTTGGCATCAGCTGGACTAGTGGCTGGCAGTTTTTCACACTTCAGGGAAGGGAGCGCTGATTGTTTCAAGGGATCACAACTCGATGACTAATATTACTACATGTTTTTGAGTTCCAACTCCTGCCTAAATACATCCTTTTCTCCCCCAACAAATCAGTCAACAAAAGCAAGACTAGCAGAGTGTTTCATTTGAACTCACAGTGACTACATGCAGGACAGCAATTATTTAGTATGTGACTCCTTTCTGGTAGACCCTTTCATAAAAGGCATGTACAACCAGAAGCTTCTGGCTAATCCCTGGGACTCCTCTCTTCTCCGTAGGTTGGGAATTGTATTGAAGAGGATTGCCCACTAAGCAGGAAATGTCTGCCATTCAATGGATCTTAGAAAGAAAGAAAACTTCTGCAAAAACATACATTCTTCATCTCTTTTGAACATTTGTCTGGGGACTGCATATATACAAAACAAATAAAAACAAAAAATAATTTTGGGAGAGAAAAGTATTAGCAGCTGGGGTGTGGGGAGCATGTTTAGCAAAGACTTCATGTAGGAAGTAGGGAATGAGTTGAGTCTTGAAGGGAACTAGAGCTTCTAAGACATTGAGGTGAGAAGGAACTGCACTTCAGGTAGGGAGGATGATGTCTGCCAAATGACAAAGAGACAAAGAGAGTCAGGATGTGTAAGCAATAGCAGGAAGGCCAGTCTGACTGACCTAGAGGGCCACAAAATAAGAACACAAAGGAAGGTTTGGGACAAGTTGGGAAGGACTTTACATGTCAAGGACAGGTGTGTATATTTGATCGATCCTAGAAGATTTAGGGGGCCACTGGAGTTTACTGAGTAGAGGAGTGTGACAAGGTCAATCAAGAAGAGGAAGATGGGAAAAGAAGACAGTAAGGAGACACCCTGAACCAGGAATAAATGGTAGAGAAGTAGCAATCTCTATTCAGAAACTGTTTAGTTAACAGAAAATATATACTGGTCAAAATGATGGGGTACAGGCTCTGGGAAATCCCTTGAACTCTGATTGAATCTTCCCACTTGATGAAGCATTTACTTGAGGCCATAAGCCTTTCATTATCTCTAGGCCCAAATCTTTGTTCCTCTTAGTCTAGCCTAGCCCTCCATTGTCCAGCTACTTCCCACCCTGGATCCTATAGAAATATCTATACCCAAATCTGTTATCCTTAAACTAGCCTAGCCCTCTATTCTCTGTCATCTCCAGGTAGCCTTTAACTACTTCCCACCCTTAAGCTCATTACTGGAATCTGACTTCAAGTCCCTCAATATCCTCCTTAGCCTCCTCCTCAAGACCCTCCCCAAATTCCTCCTCTAGAGCACCCCTAAATCCTCACACAATCTTTACATAAGATCCTGCTTACCTCCATGAAGGGGCTAAGGATTCAATCTAGCGAAGACTCACTCTGTGTCATATTATTCTGGCTGCTTGTCCAATACAAGGGTCACAGATACTTAGACTCCTTTAGAGTCTACCCATTATGGCAGATCTTTAACAATCTTTGTTTCACTTTGGCCAAGAGAAGACTTGAGTCAAATTCATTCACAGGACCCAGCATATTGATATTTTGGGGTCTCAAGAACCCCTAAGCCCTAAACCTCAACATATGGTTCCCTAAATCTCAACAATAAGACCAGTATAAGAGACATAATACTCAGGTAAGAGACTAGTAATGGATTAAAAGACTTCCTTAATAGGCTGGTCTTTCACCTGGAAGATGGTCATCTACCCAAGAACCAGTGAAGCTCTGGAAAGGACCAAGGAATAGTCAATATGGTGTTTGCTGGGGCGGAGCCAAGATGGCGGAGTAGAAACAGCACGTCCAAGGCACTCTCCCCCCAGATCACCTCCAAACTATGTAAAAGGGGATTCTGAACAACTTCTGGAGCCCCAGCACCCACAGAACGACACAGAGAAGCTAACCTCCCGCTGAAGACAGCCCAGCAGCCCTGCAGGAAGGACCAGCTCAGCGCTCTGGGAGCCAGCAGCACAGCGCCCAGCGTGTGGAGAACCAAGCCCAGGTCCGTCTGAGCCGCGGTTTTAGCCCCAGGGCGGCCGGGCCAGCAGCAGGCTGGAGGGACCCCAGAACACCAGCAGTTGTGGCGATTCCAGAATTATCAACTCAGTTATGCCTAGGACAAAGTGAGAGGTTAGTGCCTTATGGACTTTGGGACCAGTATGTGGGGAACGCATAGGCTTCCTCCCCTGGGGGCTAGAAGCCACTGAGGAGACACGCCATTTTGTAGTTTTCAGTGGCAGCTCCAGCTCCTGGCCTGCGAACTGTAGGGAGATCCAGCGATCAGTCTTGGAGGTTAATCGCTCCTGCTTTAACCTCCCTGGATCTGGATTGTGATCTGGGGCGGAGGTCTGGGGTGGGTATCCAGTTTGCCAGAAAGCTGTGAAGACCCCAATGTTCCAGACAAAAGCTCTCCTGTCTGGTGGCAGAGTCCTACTGTGGCAACAAGCCCAAAAGTCAAGTAATTAAGTGGCAACATGTCAAGGCAAAGGAAACAAAATAAACAGAAAAATGCAACCTTAGACTCCTATTTTGGGGGCAAAGAGGATCGAAGCATAGGACAGGAAGAGGATTGTGAGGTCAGAAATCCTCCTCCAAAAGCCCCAAAGGAAAATATGAGTGGGTTACAGGCCATAGAGGACCTTAAGAAGGACTTTAAAAATCAAATAAGAGAAGTGGAGGAAAAATTGGGAAGAGAAATGAGAAGGATGCAGGAAAAGTATGAAATGAGGGTCAACAGCTTGACTGAGGAAAACAACACCTTAAAAAATAGACTAACTCAAATGGCAAAGGAGGCCCAAAAGGGCAATGAGGAGAAGAATGCCTTAAAAAGTCGAATTTGCCAGATGGAAAAAGAATCTCAAAAGTTCACTGAGGAGATTCATTCCTTCAGAGTTAGACTGGAGCAAATGGAAGCTAATGACTTTATGAGAAATCAAGATGCTGTTAAGCAGATCCAAACAAATGAAAGATTAGAAGGCAATGTGAAATATCTCATGTGAAAAACCACTGACCTGGAAAATAGATCCAGGAGAGACAATTTAAAAATTATTGGACTACCTGAAAGCCATGATCAAGGAAAGAACCTAGAAATCACCCTTCAAGAAATTCTCAAGGAAAACTGCCCTGATGTTTTAGATCCAGAGGGCAAAATAGAGGTTGAAAGAATCCACAGATCACCTCCTGAAAAAGATCCCAAAAAGAAAACTCCCAGGAATATTATAGCCAGGTTCCAGAATCCCCAGATCAAGGAGAAAATACTACAAGCGGCCAGGAAGAAACAATTTCAATATTGTGGAAACACAATCAGAATAGCCCAGGACCTGGCAGCTTCTACACTGAGGGATCGAAGGGCATGGAATATGATATTCCAGAGGGCAAAAGAACTGGGAATGAACCCAAGGGTCACCTACCCAGCAAAACTGAGTATTTTATTTCAGGGGAAAATATGGTCATTCAGTGGAATAGAGGACTTTCAAGCATTCTTGAGGAAAAAACCAGAGTTGAATAGAAAATTTGACATCCAGACGCAAGAAGTAAGAGATGCCTGAGAAGGTAATCAGGGAAAAGAAATCAAAAAGGAACTTATCAAAGTTGAACTATTTACATTCCTATATGGAAAAGCAATATCTGTGACTGATGATATCTTTCCCACTATGAAAATAATGGAAGAAGGGGGCGTGGTCATACGAATACATATGTGAATGTGTGTGTATATGGTTACAGTTATATATGGATAGAGGGCATAGGTTGATATTGTTGGGAAGGGAGAGTACTCAAGGGATGAAATTATGAGGTGAGAGAGGAAAAGTGGCAAGAGGAGATGGGGAGAGACATGGTAGGGTAAACTATCTCATGTAGGGGAAGTGGATGCAAAGGAGGGGGAGAATAAGGAAGGCTAAAAAGGCAAAACCACATTCACATTGAATTTGGTTCAGGTAGAAAATGACATACATACTAAATGGGATATCTCAACCTGCAGCAGGATAGGGGAAGGGGGATGAGAGGAGGGATGATGGATGGGAGGGCATCCTTGGGGTGAGGGGAGGTTGGAAGTACCCACTATAGAAGAGGGACAGGATCATGTAGGGAATGGACCAGGTGGGGGGTGGGATGAGTGGGAGGGAATTATAAGCAGCCTTGCACAATATATCTACTATGATAGTGTTTTGCATAGCTAGACATGTACAACATATACTGAATTACTTATCTCCCCAGAGGGAATGGGTGACAAGGGAGAAGGAAATGGATCTGAAATTCGAGGTCTTAAGATTAAATGTTTCAAATATATATAAATACTATTATTAATACTCTTTTGCTTATAATTGGGAGATAAGATGTGCAGGCATTGGGACACAAAGATTCACCTTCCTCTAATGGAAAAGTCGAAGGGGGTATGGGAGAAGGTATGGGAGAGAGCAGATTGGAGGAAGCGATATCCTGTGGGACTGCTATTCTGGGAGGTTGGGTAGGGGAATAATGGGGGGAAAATGATTGTAACTCAAAATCTGGAGGAAATGAATGATGTAAAACAGAAGTTAATAAAGTATTTGTTTAAAAAAAAAATAGACTAACTCAAATGGCAAAGAAGGCTCAAAAGGGCAATGAGGAGAAGAATGCCTAAAAAAGCTGAATTTGCCAGATGGAAAAAGAATCTCAAAAGCTCACTGAGGAGATTGATTCCTTCAGAGTTAGACTGGAGCAAATGGAAGCTAGTGACTTTATGAGAAATCAAGATGCTATTAAGCAGATCCAAACAAATGAAAGAATAGAAGGCAATGTGAAATATCTCATGGGAAAAACCACTGACCTGGAAAATAGATCCAGGAGAGACCATTTAAAAATTATTGGACTACCTGAAAGCCATGATCAAAGAAAGAACCTAGAAATCACCCTTCAAGAAATTCTCAAGGAAAATTGCCCTGATGTTTTAGAACCAGAGGGCAAAATAGAGGCTGAAAGAATTCACCGATCACCTCCTGAAAAAGATCCCAAAAAGAAAACTCCCAGGAATATTATAGCCAGGTTCCAGAATCCCCAGATCAAGGAGAAAATACTCCAAGCAGCCAGGAAGAAAAATTTCAATATTGTGGAAACACAATCAGAATAGCCCAGGACCTGGCAGCTTCTACACTGAGGGATCAAAGGGCATGGAATATGATATTCCAGAGGGCAAAAGAACTGGGAATGAACCCAAGGGTCACCTACCCAGCAAAACTGAGTATTTCGTTTCAGGGGAAAATATGGTCATTCAGTGGAATAGAGGACTTTCAAGCACTCTTGAGGAAAAAAACAGAATTGAATAGAAAATTTGACATCCAGACACAAGAAGCAAGAGATGCCTGAGAAGATAATCAGGGAAAAGAAATGAAAAGGAACTTATCAAAGTTGACCTATTTACATTCCTACATGGAAAAACAATAACTGTGACTGATGAAACCTTTCTTAGTATGAAAATAATGGAAGAAGGATGTATGGTCATATGAATACATATGTGAATGTGTGTATATATGTTTACAGTTATACATGGAGAGAGGGCATAGGTTGAATTTGTTGGGAAGGGATGATAACTTAAGGGGTGAAATTATGAGGTGAGAGAGGAAAGCGGCAAGAGGAGATGGGGAGAGACAGGGTAGGGTAAACTATCTCATGTAGAAGAAGCAAGGGGAAGTGGCTGTAGGGGAGGGGAAGAATAGGAAGGCAAAAAGGCAAAACCACATTCTCATTAAATTTGGTTCAGGGAGAGAATGACATACATACTAAATGGGATATCTCAACCTGCAGCAGAATAGGGGGAAGGGGGATGAGAGGGGGGATGATGGATGGGAGGGCATTCTTGGGGGGAGGGAAGGTTGGAAGTACCCACTATAGAAGAGGGACAGGATCAAGTAGGGAATGGACCAGGTGGGGGGTGGGATGAGTGGGAGGGAATTATAAGCAGCCTTGTACAATATATCTACTATGGTAATATTTTGCATAGCTAGACATGTACAACACATACTGAATTACTTATCTTCCCAGAGGGAATGGGTGACAAGGGAGGAAGGGAATGGATCTGAAATTCGAGGTCTTAAAATTAAATGTTTCAAATATATATAAATACTATTATCAATACTCTTTTGCATGTAATTGGGAGATAAGATGTGCAGGCATTGGGGCACAGAGATTCACCTTGCTCTAATGGAAAAGTTGAAGGGGGTATGGGAGAAGATATGGGAGAGAGCAGATTGGAGGAAGGGATATTTTGTGGGACTGCTATTCTGGGATGGTGGGGGGGGGGGAAATGGGGGAAAAAATTGTAACTCAAAATCTGGCAGAAATGAATGATGTAAACCAGAAGTTAATAAAGAATTTGTTTAATCAAAAAAATATATATATGGTGTTTGCTGCCCAAAAATTCCAGGAGAAATAGCAAGAGCAGAAAAGAGGTCTGTACACAACATTCATAGATCTCATCAAGGCCTTTGATACTGTCACTTGTAAGGGCTTGTGGAAGATCACGGCAAAATTTGGTTGCCCAGAGAAGTTCATCAGTATCTTAGGTCAGTTCCATGGCATGCTTGCATGGGTTCTGGATAATGAATAATGCTCTCATGCTTTCCCAGTCATCACTGGAGTGAAGTAGGTCTGTGTGCTTACTCCTATGCTTTTTTTTAGCATGATATTTTCAGTGTCATTGTCAGATGCCTTCAAAAAGGATGAAAATAGGGGCGGCTAGGTGGTACAGTGAATAGAGCTCCAGCCCTGGAGTCAGGAGGAACTGAGTTCAAATATGAACTCAGATACATAACACTTACTAGCTGTGTGACCTTGGGCAAGTCACTTAACCCCAATTGCCCTGCCTTTCCCCCTCCAAAAAAAAAAAAAAAAGACAAATAAAGATGAAAATGGCATCAAGGTCAGCTACCATGCTGACAATAAACTATTTAACTTACAGACCAAGTAGAAGAGAGTTGGTACCTGACTTTTTGTTCACAGGTGATAGTGTACTTAAAGCAGCCTAAGAAACTGAGATTCAACAAAGTATGGATCAATTTTCTGCCACTTGTGCTACTTTGCTGTGTATTTGGAGGGAATAACAAGTTGAACATGGAAGATTTACAGTTTCATGGGCAATCATCTTTTTTATTGTACTATGCTATAGAAATGCCTGGGTTTTTTCCATAAATTAAAAATAAAATACTTAAAAAAAAAAACTTTTACAGAGAACTTCATATAAGGCAGGCACTCACATGGAGGTCAGAAGAAATAATACAAGGACACTCAAGGTCTCTCTGAAGAACTTAGGTATCAATTGTGAGTTTTGGGAGACTTTGGCATGGACCTCCCCAACACGGTATGCCCTCATCAAAGAAGGTGTCATGCTCTATGAGCTAAACAGAATTGCAGTAGCTCAAAAGAAACATGAGGTGAACAAATTTAGAGACATCTCCACATTGAATATTTGTGCCTGAGTTGTGGTATAGCCTTCCAAACACCTACTGAGCTTGTATTGATCAGCCACCGTCTAACACACCATACCTTGATTCCTACATAGTGACATCATCTTGGTCCTCTTTGAGCACAAGAACAATAACCAATAGTTCTGGAGAAGCCTATATAGCTCCCTGGGTTAGTGGGGCCAATTGAAGGGAAAGATTAGATAAAATATTTATTAGCTAATGCATTTGTAAGAGCATGCTATGTTCCAAGTACCCCACTAAGCACTGGGAATGCAAAAGCAAGCAAAAGGAAAGATATTCCCTGTGTTCATAGAGCTGATATTCTCTATGGTGGCAGCTGGAGTCCGCAGCAGACAGAGCCCTAGACCTGAAGTCTGGAAGACCTGAATTCAAATACAGCCTCAGACACTTACTAGCTTTGTGACCATAGATAAGTCATTTAATCTCTGCCTTGGTTTCCTCGTCTGTAAAATGGGACTAATAATAGTCCTTACTCCACAAGGTTGTTATGAGAATAAAATGAGGTAATACTTATAAAACAGTTCACAAAATCTAAAACACCATATAAATGTGAGTATTACTAAGGGGGTAAGACAACACATAAAAGGGAAATGAAAAGGAAGAGGGCAGGGAGAGAGAAGATAGTGTGAAGAGAATCTTAGCTGGGTTAGAGGTGAATATGTCTGGCAGGGGCATTTACACAAGTGGGGGTTCCAAAGAGGAGCTTGCTAATCAGAAGAAGAGGCTGGAGGAGTAGGGGCATTACCAACACGAAAAGGCTACTGGGGCTGAAAGTAATCTGAAGAGTGGTCCACTCCAGCAATCCCTCATGCTTTGTCCTTTTCTGGGCAAATGTTTGCCCCACCCCCAACCCCCCAGGAGAGTTTTCTTGACTTTGTATTTTGCATTTTTCTGTGAAGTGAAATAAAACCTGTCTGATATTCAACCTGTCCTGAGTGTTTGCATGGGAGAAATTTATAATATAGCTGACATCACGTGGGGGCCACAACATTTTTAGATGTTAATAAGGGGTCCTCTTATTTGAACAGATTAGGAGTAATGAATTAGGGGGTGTACAGTCATTTTCTAAAGGGTTCAACTTAATAACCTATAGATATCAAATTATTTGCCTTCTCAGTGGGGGGGAGTGGGGAGGGAAGGAAAGGAGAGAATTTGGAACTCAAAATTTTAAAACTGAATGTTAAAAGTTATTTTTACATGCAACTGGGGAAAAAATAAAATACTAAAGAAAATCTAAAAGAAAAAACGTTCAATTTAGGGCTCCTTTGAAGTCAGCTGCCCTAATGAATCTAACTTGGGATTCTACTTAGAAAAATTCCATTTCTGGACTGCTCTCCTAGAATACGTGGCTTAAAGCCACGTACAACTGCATGCCACACCAAACCTGGCTTTCCTGAACTACCATTTTCTGACTCATGGTATACCTACTTGACCCATCAAAGTTAATCCTAGAGGAAGCCTGGGAATTTGGCCTTGGGCCGAAGGATCTTGTGAGGGAGTGGTGATGTCACTGGATTACTCATTCACACTCAGAAACACCAACTAGAATTATAACAGTCACCAAAAGTCAGAAAGACAACCCTCGAGGTCATGTTCTCTGTGGGGAAAGTCTCTCTACTACAAGTAGAAGAGGATATCCTTTTCTTAGGGTCTTTCTTTTTTTACCTCAAAAAAGTGGGGGGCTCAGGAAAGACAGAGCTGATTGAGGGAACTGGCTTCATTTGGGGAGGAAGATAATGGGCTCCAGACAAGATAACAGGCCCTTCTATGGAAAACGGCTGCTCCAACTTCTTTCCCAAGGCTTGCTGATACACCAGAATCTCCCTTTTCAGGGGATTTCCCCAGGCCATGGCCCTTCCCAAACAGAGGCTCCATCTGTCTAGACCCCATCCTGTGGAGCTGTAGTTTCTACCTGTTGTAACAATGGCTAAGAACTAGGTTGAGTCCTAATTGTCTTCCTTTAAAATCAAATACTTTAATATTAGGAAATATCAAAGGGACTTAGAAGTGAGCTAATTCTATTACTCTACAGCTAGTTAGGCAGCCCTTCTAAAGGAAAAAGGAAGGAAGGAAACAAGAATTAATTATGCACTTACTATGTTCCAGGCACTGTCATAAGTGCCTTATTATCTCATTTAGTCATCACAGGTGCCATTATTGTTCCCATTTTAAAGATGAGAAAACTGAGGCAAACAGAAATTAAGTCATAATCTCTAAGGGTCACACAGCTAGTAAACATCTGAGACCAGATTCAAACTCAGGTCTTCCTGACTCCAGACCCAGGACTCTATATACTTCCCTAGCTGTCAATACTAGATTGTATTAATTATGTGATTTTTATCTAATCTGACTATTTATTATTTCCTAACTGGAAAGAATAGGCATACCCTCTTCTATGGGAAAATCAGTTCTGCTTTGACACCCACTCTGCAATCTGAAAAAAGAAAGTCAATAATTCCCTCAGACTTTGCCTGATGGGAAGTGTCTTGAAGACTGCTCAAACTGCTATTTGATTTGCTATTTCCTATTTATAATAGGAAAGGAAGGGATATGTGTGTATGACAGAATGACAAGGGCAGCTCTGTAATACACCTGGTCCAGGAGAAGCACCACACTGGTAGTTAAGCACTTAACCCTCTCAGGAGGCCTTTCTTAGCACCGTGGAAAAATGAGCAGTTGGACTAAGTGACCTCTAAGATCCTAGCTCTAAATCTATGATCCCATTGTCCTGTGGTCTTATTTTGTACTCTGCTGCCTTAAGTCCTCGCTCAATACTTAATTCTTCTAAAACAGTTCATTGGGAGGGGCCAGAGGTGGGGGTTAGTCTTTGCAGCAAATTACTCTGATAAAGGTCTTATATCCAACATATATAAAGAACTGACTCCAACTTATAAGAGCAAGAGTCATTTCCCAATAGAAAAATGATCAATATATCAATTGGCAGTTTTCAAAGGAAGAAATCCAATCACAATCATGTGAAAAGTGCTCTGAATGACTAATGATAAAAGAAATTACAAATAAACAATTCTGAGGTCCCACCCTACATCCTTCAGATTAGCGGAGATGACAAAAGTGGAAAACAACAAATGTTGGAGGTGCTGTAGGAAAACAGGCACACTAATGCACTGTTGGCAGAACTGTAAATTGGTCTAGTTCTGGAAAGGAATTTGGAACTATGACAAAGAATTGTTAAACTTTGATTCCGTCATACCACAACTAGGTCTATATCTTCAAAGACACTAAAGAAAGAAGAGAAGGATCCATATATACAAAAATATTTATAACATATCTTTTTCTAGAAGTAAAAAAACTAGACATTAAGAGGGTTCCCAAGAATTGGAGAATGATTAAACAAAATAGAGAATACTAATGCAATTGAATACTATTGTGCCATAAGAAATGACAAAAACAGTTTCAGAGAAGACCTGTACTAACTGATATAGAGTGAAGTGAGCAGAACCAATAAAACACTGTATACAATAAAAATAACCACAAAGCAAAACAATTTTGAAAGGTTGGAGAATACTGAATGAGACCAACCATGATTCCAGAGAACTGATGACATAGAGAAATAATTGATTCAAGATACAGAATGAGAAATGCAAGGTGCTTCCATTCTACTAGAAAAATTAATATGTGCACAGATAAACATATTATATATAACATACATACTACATATACATCTATTTATCTACACTTGTATTTATAGTATTACATTTATACACATATGTATTTTGTTGGTTGGTTGTTGTCCTTCATTCTTGAAAGGGACCAAAATGACATCACTATGCTAAAGTCAAGTTTCAACATGTCCCACTGTGACTGATCAGACCAGTACTAGCTTGGAATGCTCTACCACAGGTTGGGCACAAATAGCCATGTGAACATTTGAGGTAGATTCTCCAAATTTGCACATCCTGCATTTCCTTTTTTAATTCTGCTGTTTCAATTCTGCTTTGCTTGTAGAGCATAGCACCTTCTCTGATGTGGGCACGCCATACTGAGTGGTCCTGTGCCAGTATCTCCCATGTCACACAATTAATTCCAAAGTCCTTGAGAGTGTCCTTGTATTGCTTCTTCTGACCACCGTGTGAGCTTACCCTGTGTGAGTTCTCCATAAAACAGTCTTTTTGTATACATATATATATATATATATATATATGTGTGTGTGTGTGTGTGTGTGTGTGTGTGTGTGTGTCTGTGTCTGTGTCTGTGTCTGTGTCTGTGTCTGTGTCTGTCTGTGTCTGTGTCTGTGTCTGTGTCTGTGTCTGTGTCTGTCTGTGTCTGTGTCTGTGTCTGTGTCTGTGTTCTGGGTGTGTGTATACACACACATACACACATATTGTATGCATATATAAAAGTAATATATAGTAATTTCAGGCCAAGGAGAAAGTACTAAGAAATAGGGAGGTCAAGAAAGGCCTCCTTCCTGCAGGAGATGGCACTTAAGTTGAGCCTTGAAAAGGAGTAGGAGATTCTCAGAGGAAATTGTTCAGACTCTTTGTGACTCCATTTTGGCATTTTTTTGCCAGAAATATTGGAACGGTTTGTCATTTCCTTCTCCAGCTTATTTTACAGGTGAGGAAACTGAAGCAAACAGGGTTAAGTGACTTGTCCAGGGTAACCCACAGAGCCTTCCCAGGAAAAGAGCTGAAAAAGGATATCATTCCAGGTGTGGGGGAAAGGGGTGGGTAAACTTTGCCAAGGCATAGAGCTAGAAGATGACATTTCACTTGCGGGCAGCTGGGTAGCACAGTGGATAGAGCCCCCCAGCCTGGAGTCAGGGGTTCTTTCTGAGTTTATCTTTCTGAATTTAAACCTGGCCTCAAACACCATGTGATCTTGGGCAAGTGACTTAATCCTATTTGCCTCAGTTTCTTCATCTGTAAAATGAACTGGAGAAGAAAATTGCAAACCACCCTGGCATCCTTGCCAAGAAATCCCCAAATAGAGTCATGAAGAGTCAGACAAGACTGAAACAGCTGAATAGGACAGCATATATGAAATCTACTGTTCATCCTTTAAAGCTGTTCACAATATGCCCCTCCCTGCCTCCCTTTTCCATTTTCTTGTATTTTATCATTTTCCACATATTCTGCAATTCAGTGACATGGGCCTTCTTGCTGTTCCTTGAACCTGACAATCCCATCTCCTGATTTGATCTCTTTTCCCCCATGCCTAGAATATTCTCCCTCCTTACCTGTCTTCCTTCAAGACTCAGCGTGAATCTTTTGCAAGAGGCCTTTTTTATTGGCTTTCCATTTCACTCCCCAATCCCTCCCCTACCCGATAGTGGCTACCCATGCCAATTTACATAGGAACTCTTATATGTGCATAGAGTTTTGCACATTATTTCCTGATTAGAGTATGAGGCCCCTGAGGAGAGGGACTATGTTTTTGCCTGTCCTCATACCCTCTGAGCTTACTCAGTATGGTGCCTCATACATATTAAGTGCTTGGATTGACTAACTGAAAAAAGCTTCAGAGACAATCCCGTCCCTCCCTTCATTTTGCAGTTGAAGAAAATGAGGCCAGGGAAAGTTAAGTGACTTTACCAAAGTAACAGAGGTTGTAAGCATTGTTTGAACCCAGGCCATCTGATTGGGGATCTCTCCCCTAGCATTTAACTCAATGCCTGGCACAGAGCTAAGGTTTAATCAATACTTGTTGACTTTGCTTGAAATATATCATACTGGGATGAGCAGTATTTTTACTTACCCAAATAGAAAAGGATTGAACAGCTACAATTTCACCAATATGGTGATTCAGTGGTCCCTTATTTCTCCTGCATCAGATTGTGAGCTCCTCTAGGGTAGGGACAATCTTTGCCTTTCTTTGTATCCCCATCGCTTAGCACAGTGCTAAGTACTATGTGCCTTAGCACATAGTAAGTAATTAATAAATGATTATTGTCTAAGAGTGGACATCAGCTGCCCATGGCATATTGGAACTACAGGTTTCAGGCTTTCTTAGTATTGACAAAACAAGCCAGAATATATGAGTTGGGGGCAACCAAACTGGAAAAGGAGAAATGATTAACTACTATTAAATAAACTATCTTATTCTCTCAAAACCTTTCCCTAATTATCTTAAAGTTACTATTCCCTTGCCTTTGTAAACAGAGAGAGTTGCTAATCCTCTTTGGGGACTGGAAGGCTCTGCCGGGTCACAGGTGACTATCACAGAGTCTTTCCTGGCATTTTATAACTTCTATATTTTCCAATTTCCTGACTTTATTCTTTATTTGCTCTTACTTCTCTCTGCTCTTTAAACAATGCAAGGGTTTGTCAGAGGTAAATTCTATTGTTCTGTGTTACAGGGTTCTCCTCTTCTTATCTGCAGTGTCATTTAGGGCCTCAAATAGACCCACATTTTGATGTCCTCCTAGATATATTTCTTCTTTAGCACCCCAAGTGCTTTTAAGCTGCTGTTCTCTATTCTCAAATTCCCTCCCACTCCTACCAGCACACACACATATACCCAACCCTCCACCTCCCTCCTACATCTGGATATTTTTCCCCATTCGTGCTGAGGTGAAATATCTCCAGATGTGAAATTCTTCTGTTTCCCTCCAGTTTTATTAGGACAAAAACATATGTGTGTTCTTGTTGATGGACACTGTATTTTATCACATTAATACGTTCCTGTCACCTGTATATTGCCTCATGGAAGCCAGTCTGTGCCTTTTAAGAGGTTTTCATGGGGTCGAGGGCACTGGGAAGACCTCCAAGAGTCAGTCCAGCCTTTTTCACCTACCTTACTCACTGTGTGTGGAATGCACAACTAGTTTGACAGCGGGTGTTACTATTTTAAAAAATAGCCTCCCACTCTGCTGATGGTAGTTTCCATCAGCGGTGTGCCTGGTGGTGCCAACACCCTGGGGCTTTGGGGAAAGACAGCATTACCCAACACATTCTCTGCACAGGAAATCAAATACTCTTCTGATAACAGAGGCCTCTGTGCTGAAAGAAATTCAGTGGGTCCCCAGGCACTGGTTACATCAGACTGTAATGAGAATGGGGAAAGTGCTAACTGGGGAGTGAGAGGGTCCTCAAGGAGATGGGGAAAAAAAAGACCAGGCAACTTCCATAAAGTCAGACAGACATTCCCATGTCCTCAAGCCTCTAGACAAGAATTATGGACTATTGCTGCTCTCTGTCCCATCACCTAAAAGTTCAAATTTTTCTCACAGGTCACAAAATAGATTTCTGACTTCCCTCTGGATATTTCTGGGCTTCCCCTGATTTCCTCCTAGGGGAGTCAAAGTAGAGAGAGGAATAGAAATAGCAGAAATGTTCTGCAATATTCCTAGTACACCAATATTCATTAGAACTACCACGGGATGAGGAACTAGGAAAGGAAGTGAAGAAGTGAAAATATTCTAAGGACCACCATGCAGAAGTTTACCTCTCTAAGAGAAGTATGATTCGAAGGGTTATGGAATTCAGAGCTGAAAAGTATCTTTGAAGGGTTGGTCTGGTGGTCTGAGCCTTCAGGTTCTTCAAGGTCATTTAGTCCAACCCTCTTATATATAATTGAAAAAACAGAGGCCCACAATGATTAAGTGACTTGTCCAAACTCACAGGTAGTAGTAGCAGAGTCACAATATACTGAGGTCATCTGGCTCATCTTCCATCACACCCCCTTCATTTTTGTTGCTGTTCAGTTGTGTCTGACTCATTATGACCCCATTTGAGGGGGTTTTTGGCAAAGATACTGGAGTGATTTGCCATTTCCATCTCCAGCTCATTTTATAAATGCGGATACTGAAGCAAATAGGGTTAAGTGACTTACCCATGGTCCCACAGCTTATAAGTGCCTGAGGTCAGATTTGAATTCATGAAGATAAGTCTTCCGGATTCCAAGCCTGGTGCTCTATCCACTTCACCACTGAGGCCTAGGGCTATGAAGCAACAATCCACTTCCTCTACAGTTATAAGATCATAGATATGGACCTAAAAGGGGCCTTAGAGCCCATCAAGTCCAACCCTCTTGTTTTTACAGCTGAAGAAATTGAGGCACCGAATAGTTAAGTGATTTGCCATAGATCACAGGTGGGATTTGAAATTCAATTCAATTCAATAAACATTTGTTAAGTGCCTACTATAATACTATAATAATAATTAATGATAATGGCCAGCATTTATTTAATGCTTTAAGTTTTGCTAAGTACTTCACAAATACGATCTCATTTTATCCTCACAACAACCTTGGGAGGGAGTTGCTATTGTGATCCCCATTTTATAAATGAGGTAACTGGGAAAATGTTATTTGACTTGCCCAGGGTCACACAGCTACTAGGTATCTGACACTGGATTAGATCTCAGTTCTTAACCCTGGGTCCAGGTTCTAACCAATAGACCATGTTGCCCCTCAGGTTACTGCCAACTTGTCTTAGCCTCTCAATGTACTGCTCACCATAACAGCAAAAGCAAAGAATTAGGGGTGACAGAGACCTGTCAGAGCAAAAATGAAGGAATTCCTATAAAAAAAATCAGCTTCAGCTTGAAAAGGTACAGAGAGATTATTTTCAGCATTTCTACCTTATGAAAAAACATTTTTTTTGCTTTTGGGGGGGCAATTGGGGTTAAGTGACTTGCCCAAGGTCACACAGCTAGTTTTTGTGTTAAGTGTCTGAGACCAGATTTGAACTCAAGTCCTCCTGACTCCAGGGCTGGTGCTCTGCACCACCGAGCCACCCCCCTTTTGAAATTTTTTACCATGTGGCTAGATCATGATTAAAGTGCACATTTATGGAGCATTTTAAAATTTGCAAAGAACCTTACACATATTATCTCATTTGAGCTTCACAACAATAACCTTGTGGGGTAGATGCTATTATTTATCCCCTTTTTACAGGTGAGAAAAACTGAGGCACATCAAGATTAAGTGCCTTGAAGAGGATCACATGGTTAAAGGTGTCTAAGAAAGGATTCAAACCTGGGTCTTCCAAGTCCAGATCTCCATACACTGTCCCACCTGGCAGAGATCATTAGCCTGTCCCCAGCCCCACACCACACACACACACACACACACACACACACACACACACACACACACACACACTCTCTACCACTACACACTAAGCTATTAATAAGTGACTGTTCTTCATGATTATTTTATAATCCTTTGGTCCTCACAACAGACCTAGGAGATAGATGCTGTTATTACCCCCATTTTTCACATGAGGAGACTGAGGAAAGCAGAGGTTAAGTGACTTGCTGGGGGGTCATATAGTGAGAAATTGTCTGAGGCTGTATTTAAATTCAGACTGCTCCTGGCACCTTATCCACTGCAACGGCCAGTTGCTCTCCAGTGAATAGTTAGGCGGTAAACATTATCTCCGTAGCATTAAAAAGTGAAAGGACTTTAAAAAACAAAGACATGTACATAATTTTGTTGTATATTTGAAAAGAATTGTGCATAGTAGATTGGCAGCTTCACGTACAGTCATATTTTTTATTGTATCGTGTTTTAGAAATGCTTGTTTTATTCCACAAATTAAAAATAAAATTCGAAAAAGTAAAAAAAAAGTGACTTGATTGATTTCAAACAAGGGTTATATAAAGGTTGACTATTATTAGTTATTTTTGTTGATTGGTCAAAGGTCAGTAGAAGTATCAGCTCCCTTCACCTCTGTGCTATGAATAACATTGGGATTGTCCAAAACATTACTACTATCCAACCCCAGAGCGATCCAGGAGCATTTGGGATCTCAGTCCTTGAAGGCAGTTGGTGGTTCGGTGGTTAGAGTGCTGAGCTTCTAATTAGTAAGACCCAAGTGTAAATCCAGCTTCAGACACTTATAACTGTGTGCCACTTGGTAAGTCACTTAATTTTTCTGTCTACCTCATTTTCCTCAGCTGTAAAACGGAGAGGATAATAGCATCTACTTCCTAGGATTGTTGTGAGAATCAAATAAGATCTCATTTGTAATAACAAAAGCAATTTTTTAAATGCTTAGCATACCGCCTGGCACATAATGGGCACTATACATAAATGCTTAGCATACCGCCTGGCACATAGTGGGCACTATACATAAATGCTTAGCATACCGCCTGGCACATAGTGGGCACTATACATAAATGTTTAGCATACCACCTGGCACACAGTGGGCACTATACATAAACGCTTGCTGCCTTACTTCTCCCCACCCCGTGTCCACCCCCTCCCAGCCCAAGCTGAGAATCCCCACCTTCTCCATAGCACCTCCACTTTTCTCCTCCAAGCAAGGATCCATTTCACAAATGGTTTTTGTTGCTCTGGGATTGACTCAGCCAGCTCTCCAGAGAGGAATCTGATTCATGTGACCCTCTCCATTTTAATCTGTGGTGACAACTTTGGGCCCCAAACACGCCAAAGACCAAGAAGATTCCAATACCCGGTCTTAGAGATTTAACTAAACGTTTTAAATGATTAACCACCAACTGTTCCCTTAGGATAATCCACTCTAATTAGCCTATATTGCTTCTCAGCTGACTGCTTTTTTTTCCTTTTTGCTTTTGTTCCCAGGGATAGATAACAAACTTCTCCCCTCCCACCTGCTTCCTGCAGGTGGTCCTAATCCTTCCTCCATTGTGCCCACAGGTCCTGGTATTCTGCAAGGGTTTGTCTGTTAGATCTAACTTCCTTCCTCCTCTGATTCAGTGTAATTTAAATTTAAAGAGTATGCATTTGGGGTCAATATTCTCAATCATAACTCATATTTATATAGCATCCTACGAAGTACTTCTAATTCAAAAAATATCTCTGAAGCCCCTTCTAGTACAAGGCATAGTGCTAGGCCTTTGGTGTTGAGTGGAGAGACAGAGACAGAGACAGAGAGAGGAAGGAAGGAAGGAAGGAAGGAAGGAAGGAAGGAAGGAAGGAAGGAAGGAAGGAAGGAAGGAAGGAAGGAAGGAAGGAAGGAAGGAAGGGAGGGAGAGAAAGAGAGAGAGAGAAAGAAAGAAAGAAAGAAAGAAAGAAAGAAAGAAAGAAAGAAAGAAAGAAAGAAAGAAAGAAAAAGAAAGAGAGAGAGAAAGAAAGAGCCTGAGTAGAAGAACCAATAAGAATGTCACAAAGCATTCACTTCCACTCAGGAGAAAAGCAATGTCCAACCCCTCCAGGATATCAGCACAGCTAGTCCCAGTTCACCCAGGCCTCTGACCACATGTACACACTTAAGTAAATACAGGGTAATTTTGGAGGAGGACACCCTAGAAGCTTGGAGACTAACATAAAAGCCTCATCTAGAAAGTAACATGTGAAGAAGTTTCCTTAAAGGAAACTAGTGATTCCAAGAGGTAGAGATGAAAAAAGGAAGCATTTCAAGTATTTGTGGGACAGAGGTTGACCGAAGTCAGATTGTAAACGTCTTTAAGGTCAGACAAAGAAGTAACTACTGTAGCTTTTTGAGCCAAGGAATGAGAGATGGTCACAGCTGTTCCATGGGAACATTAACCTGGTAATTCTATAGAGGATTATTTGAAAAGGCAAAAAGACCAGAAGCTAGAAAGGCCTATTTAAAAGATATTCCCTAAATAGGTTATATGAGTTTTAGACTAGTATTATTATACCCATTGTACAGATGAAACTGATTTATCCATAATCACATAGCTTTGTTCAGTCATTTCTGACTCTCTGTGACCCCCATTTGGAGTTCCTTGGCAAAGATCCTGGAGTGGTTTGCCATTTCCTTCTCCAACTCATTTTACAGATGAGGAAACTGAAGCAAGCAGGGGTAAGTGACTTGCCCAGGGTCACACAGCTAGTCTGTGTCTGAGGCCAGACTCCAGGCCTGGTGCTCTGTGCACTATGGAGCCACAAAGCTGCCCATACGTAGCTTTGTAAGTATCTGAGACAGGATTCAAACCCACTTCTTCTGATTGCATGTCCATAGTACTTTCTGACATACCAATCTTCCTTTGCTTCTCCTTAATGCTTCACTTTGTGTAAAGCAACTTAATATGTACATAATCTCTAGCCCCTGGGAAGAAAATTACATACAGAAATCACCCTGTAGTCCAATTTGTTCAGTGAACCCATTGGTCAATAACTATCCAGTCCTCTGCTTTAGTCCCTGTGTTAACAACCTACTTCTTAATACGCGGACAAAAAAAGTGAGAGTCCATAAATTAGTTACTTGCCAATTCTTGAAGGGGCCAGCAGGTTTCCCCACCCCTGGATTAGATAATCTCTAAGGTCCCTTCCAAATTCCAAATCTATGATCCTATGATATAGAAAGAGAATGCAGCTAGAGAAAGTTGGTTATCTTCCAATGGATTTACATTTGAATGATCTACATGGATCAGATTGACCCATTCAATTTAGAGATTGATAAATCAAATGAACAAATCCTATGAGAGTCTACAATCTTCACAATCAACTCTGGGCTAGGCATGAGTAGGTAAAGGGAAGAAATAGACCATATAAAGCAAGGTTCCTGCTGTCAGGCAGCTGACAATCTAATTGGAGAGATAGACACAAAGATAACTCACAATTCAAGGCAGGGATTCCAATGACAAGAGGTAATGGGCTGGCACAGCATTGTGGTTCTAAGTATTAAGGGAGTTTAAAGAAAAGAGACAGAGAGCTTACTTCAGGGCAGAATCTTCTGCGAGGAGGTAGATCAGAGCTTGGTCCTGAAGAATGGGTAGGATTTAAATAAAAGAGAAGGGAAGAGAAGGGAAAAGAGGGGAAGAGACAGGAGGAGGGGGGAGAGAAGAGGAGAGAATTCCATGCAGAAGCAACAGTATGGATAAATGTATATATCTAAGAAAGCACATGGTATGTTCAGATGACAATGAGTTTACCACTGGGGTTAGCGTGAAGGGTTCCTGTAAGAGGAATTATAGGAAAAAAGGATTGGGGAAAGATTGTGAACAGCCTTGAATTCCTAACTTAAAGGGTCTGTACTTTATCTTACAGGGCAGCTCGGTGGTATATTTGATAGATCACCAGGCCTGGAGTAGGAGGATTCATCTTCCTGAGTCCAAATCTGGCCTCGGATATTTAATTAACTGTATCACCCTGGGCAAGTCACTTTAACCCTGTTTGCCTCAGTTTCCTCATCTGTAAAATGGAGCTAGAGAAGGAAATGGCAAACCACTCCAGTATCTTTGCCAAGAAAACCCCAATGGGGTCATGAAGAGTCAGACTTGACTGAACAACAAATCAATAAGAACGTGTGATGATATTGTATAGCACACAGAGAATTGGCCCTAGAGTAAGCATGACCAGAGTTCAAATCCTGTTTCTGTTACATACTGACTAACTCTGGGCAAGTCTCAAATCTTCTCATGGCCCCACACAAACGTCTAAGACTATAAATTGAGAAAAGGGGACTGACTTCCACATAGATGAAGTTCCTCACCAGAAGTTCCCTAGGCCAATGAAATCACAGGTTCAATTTTTTAAAATAAATCAGTAGAATTATGACAAGAGGGAGAGATAAAGAAGCTACCCAAATATTCCATGCAAAGCATGAAATATTTTATTTTTTCTTGTACCCAGAAGCTTTATTTACTTTATGAATATAAAGTTGCCCTGCCCTTATAATTGATCCCTCATGCTTGGAAATAGCTGCCATCCTCCTAGGAGAATATTGTCTTCTGTCTTTTGCAGGGGGGGAGGGAGAGAGTTGTGTTTTTTAGCCAGAGGCTCACTATATAAAGTGGTAAAATCATCAGCATTATCATCCTCATGCTTGGTAAATAAAGGAGTTATTTTAGTTATAAGGGCAGAATTTCCAGGAAATTAGTCCCTTTAGGACTAACGGCATTGGAAGTGATGTGCTATGTAATGTCCAGGCTTTGCTATTGAGTAAAACACAGGGTGGTTCTGGAAAACCTTAAGAAATCTCTTTCTGAAACATCTGTTGCCACAGGGTCATAGAATCTTAGTCTGCAAAGGATCTGGGTTAACTCACTCTCCAGATTTTTTTTTTTTTTTTTGCGGGCTGGAGGCTGCTCCCTTTTCAAGAGATAAGAACACATTTGCAAAGCTTGGCCTGTGCCTTTCTGAGCCCCTCTGCTTTTATTTCACTCATGTTAAACCTTTCAAGTGATCTGCAGGCTACTGGAGGCTCTTTACCTTGAGGAGTTCAGGGCTGGGGCAAATTAATAATAACAGTAACAGTGATCACTTAAGGGATCAGATTAGGTGCTATCCCTAAACAATATTGGGGGAGAGATGGTCAGCTCCTCACCTGCTAGCTGCCTGCCTCCCTAAATCACCATCCAACTGCCTGCCTAGTCCAGACCAGCCCAGAGTCCTCCTAGGTATGGAAGTAGATAACTTTCTCACTAGGGTGCTGTCCTACTGACTAGGCTGTGTGCTGAACCTGGAGTCTGGGAGATCTGGGTTTCAGTTATGCCTCAGCACTAAATAGTTATGTGACCCTAAGCAAGTAACTTTCTCAGTTTCCTCAACTGAGAAGTGAGAGGGAGGAAAAGATCAAACTCTAAGATATCTTTTTTTTTTTTTGGAGGGGGGGAGGCAAGGCAATAGGGGTTAAATGACTTGCCCAAGGTCACACAGCTAGTAAGTGTGTTGAGTGTCTGAGGCTAGATTTAAACTCAGATCCTTCTGATTCCAGGGCCAGTGTTCTACTCACTGCACCACCCAGCTGCCCTTTCTAAGATCTTTAAAATCCCTTCCAACCCTAAATTTATGATTCTGTGACACCATCCCTCCAGGTCAAAATCATTGATGAAAGTCTTAGAAAAATATCACCACCTTCCTCAACCCTGAGAAGAAAAGAGAAAATAATGTTTGACCTTGGTAATTAGTCTGTCCCTTGAGAGTTTTAAAATTCTCAGTTCAGGGCTTTTTACTTTATTGGTTTTATGAAATGCAAAAGTTGAGAAAATGATTGGGATAAATGGCTAACTTGTCCTTAGAAAAGCTTCCTATTCCACATGGGAGGAGAAGGGGTTAATAAAGGTGGGCAGGTACAGCTGGAGCTCAGCAGGATACAGAGGGACCAGGCGGTGGGGGAACAGGTAACCTCTCTGTAACCTTTCCCTTTCCCTCCCTTCCTCTTCCTGCTCTATTTTCCTAAGAGGGTTCATTGGAAGTGAAGTTATCATAGACTTGAATGTAACTGGGGAAGACAAGCTGGTCCACAGAAGGGGAGTGTAGACCCAGGATTCTGTAGACCAAGCAACAGCTATTCTCTGCAGTACAGATTTCAAGCTGTAGAGACCAAAGAGGGATGTGTCCAACAAATATAAAGGCCGTTACTAATAATCTACTAGGAAAACCTACAGTTATCCCTTCCACAGTGCCACTTTACCCATCACAGTTTCAATATATCATGGGTTGGCATAAGAAATAAATGGGGGGCCAGCTAGCTGGCACAGTGAATAGAGCACTAGCCCTGGAGTTAGGAGGACCTGAGTTCAAATCTAGCCTCAGACATTTGACATTTACTAGCTATACCTTCGGCAAGTCACTTAACCCTGATTGCTTCACCTCCCCTCTCCCAAAAAAAGAAAGTAAATGGAAATTTGGGAGGAGTTTTGTGGAAGTCTCAGATACCACATGAAAGCCAGTAGATGATACAGAGCCTATGACCAAATATTTAACCCACATTTTGCAGTAAGGTACTATAAACACCTCATAAATGAAAAGAAAAAATACAGACTTCTTTAGTACAAGGGGAGGGCTGAAAAACTTTACACAGATTTTCCAGATGCAGGTGTGCCACAGTCCTAACCCCCTTGATGTAGAAGGGATAACTGTAATGTGACATAGTGTACTTCATCAGAAGTCCAGGTGAGCTTGGACAGTCAATCAACATTTATTAAACACCTATTATATACCAGACCCTATACTAAGCCCTGGGGACACAGACAAAAAGACAGTCCCTACCCTGAAGGCTCTACAGACTAATGGGAGAGACAACATACAAGCAACTATGTGCAGATAATATAAAGACAGGACAAACTGGAAATAATTAATAGAGGAAAAGTGTTAGCATTAAGAAAAAGCAAGGAATACTTTCTTTAGAAGATAGGATGTGGGGCGGCTAGGTGGCGCAGTGAATAGAGCTAATAGTGAATAGGAGAGGGGTGGCTAGGTGGCGCAGTGAGTAAGAGCGCCGGCCTCGGAGTTGGGATGACCAGGGATCAAATCCGGCCTCAGAAAATGAGCACCCACACATAAATAATGACTAGCTGTGTAACCTTGAGCAAGTTACTTAACCCCAATTGCTTATTAAAAAAAAAAAAAATAGTGAATAGGAGGACCTGCATTCAAATCTAACTTCAGACACTTAACACAAGCCGTGTGACCTTGGGCAAGTCATTTAACCCCAATTGCCCAGCCTACCCCCCTCCAAAAAGAAAAAAATAAACTTCAAGGATGTTCAAAATTTTAAAAAATAAAAAAGAAGATGGGATGTTAGCGAGGACTTGAAAGAACCCATAGAAGTCAAGGAGCTGGAATGAGAAAGGAGAGTGTTCCAAGCATGGAAGGCAGCCAGAGTAAATGACCTCTCTAGGCTCAGAAAGGGGTTGAGCTGAATGATCTTAGAGATTACATCCAGCTCTAAATCCTATGATCCTCAGTTTTTAAGTCATATTTTAAAAATGAGATTATGATGTCTATTTTCCTCAGTAGAGTAGCTTTTAAAGAATCACAGCCTAAGAAATGTTATGAGAATACCATTTTAAAATCCTCTTCTATTGGTTTTTCCATTGTTCCTAGGAGGCCCCGAGACTAGTCATCATAATAAATTTAAATAATACCTTTGACTGTTTCCATTTAACAGGATCTTCCTGTAAAGAACATTCCCATGATCTTACAGGGGACTAGGTGAGAGTCATGGTGTTTCTAGAAGGCAGTGCATCATGGGCTGATGGCAGCATATCACCGCTCTCCATCGCCTTGATCTGGAATTTTGAGGCTTTTACAGACGGTTGTTCTTCCATTTGAGCTATTTTAGGAGCCCTTTGGAAAAACTTGTAAATTATAGTGTTTTTTTTTTCCTAAAAGAAAGCTCTAATGGAACTTGGGGAAAAGGAGAGAAGGGATATTCATGAATCTTTACCCCAAAACTTAGTAAATAACTGGTTCTTTCTGCTCGTTTGAGCAACACAAAGGAAACAGAAAGAATGCAAGAGGGGGACATTTAGTAGCATACCTATGGATGAAGGTACCACAAGTACATCAGACTTGACTCATCTTGGTCAGAGGAAAAAATGTCAAGCATTTGGCTTTTGAACAAGACTGAACTACCTGAAACTTCTGCCCAATTCCTGCCCCATGTATCCGTTCTGACACATTTCACATGAACGCTATGCTTCCTCTTATTTTGCAATTATTTTCTCAGCCCATATTAGGTTTTAGAAAAACAAGATCCAGGCATTGTGGGGATGGAGGAGTGTCCTATATTCCACAGGAAAGCAGATATAATGCCAGTGATTAGGAAAATTACAAGGATTATGAGAAAGGGGGGAAGGATCCAAATGAGGATACAAGTGATTGTAAATGAGAGACCGGGCCAAGTTGGGAAGTAGAAATTCTTAGCAGCACCAAAACCCCAGAGACTGAGACAGAAATGAGAAAGCAAAAGCCACAGCTAAAATCTAAAGCCAAAGAGTTCTACAGAGAATAAGGTGGCACACTGCCAGGAGTGTTGGCAAACTAATTCAATTCCACAAACATGTATTATGCTGGGCACTGAAAATATAAAGATAAAAACAGAAAAAGTCTCTCCCTTCAAAAAGCTTACATTCTACTGGGGGGATAGAATTGGCAATCAGACAAGTAAATATAAGATAGTTTGAGTAGAGAGAGCACATTAACAATTAAGGGGTGGAGAGGGGGTTATTGAGATGAAGAATGTGAGGGCAGTGAGGTGACCCAGTAAACAGAGCACAGGCCCTGGAGTCAGGAGGACCTGAGTTCAAACCTGACCTCAGACAGTTAACACTAGTTGTGTGACCTTGGGCAAGTCACTTAACCCCAATTGCCCTCCAAGAAAAAAAGATATAAATTCCTGTTCAAATTCAGTATTACAATAATAATAATAATAGTTTACATAGACCAGGTCTATTCTTAAGGATCGGCCCTCTCTTTGACTACCCTGTAAAGGTCAGAACATGGCTTATATTAGGTATAGTCCTGATGAAGTGCAAAGTCTGGGTTGACTCTTTCTGTGATTTTTCTTATTGTTCCTTGACTCCATTCGACCTGGTGCAGGAAGTCAGCCTCATTGAGCAGCGTTTCTTTACCGTATTCCCCAAGGTGGCTACTCCAGAACGTCTCTCCCCTTAAGCCCTTTGTGCCACCTCATCCCACTCCATCTCAGTAGAAGATTCAAATATCCAGGCCACGTCCCTGCTATGCTCCAATTCTTCCCTTTTTTATTTCAAAGCCTCTCTAGGCTATATACCATTCCCACCTTTCACTCCAGTCTCTGAAGAGGTTGCCCTTCTGCCTACCAAGGCCAACCTCTGAACTCTAGGTGATGCAGTGTGTAGAATGCATGTCCTAGAGTCAAGAAAACCTGAGTTCAAATCCAGACTCAGATACTAGCTGTGTGACTCTGGGCAAGGCACTTAAACTCTGCCTCAGTTTCCTCAATGGTAAAATAGGAATAATAATAGCACCTACCTCCCAGGGTTGTTGTGAGCATCAAATGAGATAATATTTGTAAAGTATTTAGTGCCTGGTACATAGCAGTGCTTAACAAATGCTCATTTCCTTCCTTCTAACATACCCGGAACTTTCTTTGCTACAATGGTCAATATAAAATCATTTGCATACAACATTTCATAGATTTATCAGAAGTTGATTCATTTGCTCCCACCTAGAGTTTAAGATCTGGGAAACTCTCCAAATATCTCTTGTCTCATTTCCCAATAAGACACTTATCTCTTTCCTAACTTTATATGACCTGAAAGGAAAACATATTTAGTACAGTTTGAAAGTATATTTATTTCTCTTTGCCTTCGTTTTCTTATCTTCAAATGATGGGTTGACTAGATGACTTAGAAGTCCTTTCTAATACTTAATCTATGATCCAATGACCAACCTACTGTAGAATTTTGTTATGATAACTTGGTTCATCTGTGTACCTAGAAAATGCTTTTTGGTAGTAATGATAATGATAGCTAACGTTCATATAGAATTTACTATGCACTAAGTCCTTTACAAGTATTATCTCAGTTCATCATCATAACAAGCCTAGGAAGTAGGTATTATTATTATCCCCATATAACAGTTGGGGAAACTAATATAAACAGGGGTTAAGTGACTTACCCACAGTCACACAGCTAGCAAGTGTCTGAGGCCAAGACTTGAACTCAAGTCTTCTAGACTCCAAGCCATGCATTCTATCCACTGTACCACCTAGATACCCCAAAGTTTTATACAAACTATGCATTACACCCTCACTTTCTCCCTACTTTAACCCCAAATATAATGGCTCCTATAGTCAAGGACTACTTGGAAGGGATAGAGTGCCCCAAGGTAACCATCCTGCAGGCCATCAAAATGGCAAACAAACAAGAGATTGACAGTATCCTTGGGGAAAGCTTAAATAAAACTCATCTTTGCCCCAAACACTCTTCCAAGCTTCCTTATTCTTGTTGGGGGTACCACCATATGATCTGGGGCTCATCTTTAATTCTTCACTTTCTCTCACCCCGCATATCCTGCCAGGTGCCAAATCTTGTCAATTTTACCTCCACATCACCTCTTATGTATATCCCCTTTTCTCTACTCATATATCACTGCCCTAGTTCAGGTCTTTATCACTTCTTTTTTTCCATATTTATTTCTAATTTATGATAACATAGTAAAATAAAAAATGATTATACATGAAACTAAAATCTATTGTGTACAACTTGCTATTCCTTTCAAATATATAATAAAATTATCCTGTAACTTTCTTTTTTTCCTTCCCACTCCCCCCCACCCTAGAGATGGCTACCTAGCCATAAATGTGTGTGTGTGTGTGTGTGTGTGTGTGTGTGTGTGTGTGTGTGTGTGTGTGTGTAAAATGCAAGGCCTCCTAACTGGTCTTCTGATTAAAATTTCTTCCAAATATAATCCAGCCTCCACATAACTACCAAAGTGATTTTCCTAAAGTGCTGCTCTGCCCATGTCATACCCTGCTTGATAAACTCCAGTGCCTCCCCAGGACCTAAAGGACCAAATATAAACTCCTCTAGTTGGCATTTGAAACTCTTCATGATCCGTCCCTTTTCTATCTTTCTGGGTGACTTTGCACAGTCCTCCCTCACTTAAATCCAATTTATTTGCAAGGCATGGCATCACCTTCCTGATGTCCTGATCATCTTCTAGAACAAAGGACAAACAACAACTACAGCCCTCTTACACATTACTCCCCATCCCAGACTCTAGTCCAGGCATTCTGACCTATTCATTCTTCACACTCAGTGTTCCATCTTGCATCTCTTTGCCTCCACACTGGCTGTCACCCATTCCACAAAGGCTCTCACTGATCACCTCTGCCCTTTAGAATTCTTGGCTTTCTTCAAAAGTCACCTCAAGCAGGAAGTTCCACTTCCCCAACAGCTGTGAATGCCTCCCCTCTAGACAATGTGTACAAACCTGTGACCTGATGGGAATTGATATTTTAAATATAACTCAGGCATGTAGGCTTTGGGCTTAGCTATGGCAAAGGAGGAAAGGCTGCAAAGGTAGGGGCTGCCTTTAAGACTCAACTCAAATACTACTTCCTCCAGGGCAACCTTTCCTATCTGTTCCCACCCAATCCCACCTTCTAGTGCCACCTTCTCCAAGGTTACCATCCATCTATCCTGCATGTTTATTCTATGCACTGTTGAATGTAAGTTTTCACTCCAATTTCAGTGTAAGTTTCTTGAGAACAGGGATGTGTCTTTCTTTGTTCCTCTAAAGCTTCCTGCAGTGCTTGGTACATAATAAGTGCTTGTTAATTAATTGGCTTGTAATAAGCTCACTAAATGCTTTTTCATTCATTCATTAAGTTTTGCATCTAAGAGGGAAGTTGAAAGTATCCTTCAGCATATGAAGCATCACTCATTCAAGAGAGTGCCTATTCCAATAGGAATTCCTCATCATTCTCAAAGAGGACCAATGACATCAGGAGGGTGATATCTTGACATGCAAGTGAGTTGGATTTAAGTGAGGCAGGACTGTGCAAAGTCACCAGCTCCACCAGCTCCTCCAGAGTCATTGGAGTCCAGAGTCAAGACATAGGTCTGGACAGCTGGCATGGTCCCAGATACAGTGGGAGACCTTTTTAAGCCAAGGTCTTTCCTAGGTGTCAATTTGTCTGAGGCAATACCTGTTCAGTAGTTAAACTCTAGATAGGAATTAAGGCAAAAGATGACCTAGTTTGCCTTCTCAAAAGAATCAGTCTGGAAAGGAAAGACCCTCAGAGTTTCTCCTTCTGATTACAGTATGCTGGCCACAGCCAAGAGGATAATGTCTTTTGATCAGGGAGAAATGGTGATGCAGTGTGCAATTAGGCAGGATATAACCAAGAACACCTTGGCTCAAACCAAGGGAGCTCCCTGGAGTTAAAGATCCATGAACAACTTGTCCTAGGTCAGTAACACTGAGGAATCTTCTGCTGGTTAAAGGGCCCACTGGAAGCCAGGACCACTGACCTGACTTGACGCCAAATTCCAGCATTCACTTTCCTCATAGTTGTAAATGCCCTTGAGAGCATAGTCAACTCCACCAAGGTCAGCTCCCACTGTACCTGTCCTTCTGAAGGCTTTGCAGTTTTATCTGAGCAAACAGAATATACACACAGGAAAGACTTAAGAACATTTTAAAGTAATATAAAACAAGTACATATTAACTTAGTGTGCGTGGAGCAACAAGATATTGAGAGACTAAATAACCAATTGGATTGGGGTGAATGAATCCAAGTTTTTTAGCATTACTCTGACACTGAAAAGCCTGAGAATAGCTGGTGAGAATGAAAAGATTATTTTAATCCCTCTGTAAATCTGTTTTAAATTCTCAAATTATTGCTGGTGTCTGCAAAGTATGCTCATTGATTCAGTCTTGTGAGAAGTGAGACTCTTAGGGTCTGTCATAAAAACATCTCAAGGGTTCATAGTCTTAGATGGAGTAATGAGGACATCATAGCTCTAAATTATAAGGATCCAGTCTCTAATGAATATTTTGCCTGGCCCCAAGTAATCAGAATCAAGAAATCAGACAGACACACCTAAATGGTACCTTTCTCTTTTCAAAAAAGTCAGATTTGGACCCAAAGTCAGTGGGTCTGTGTTTATTTTTAAATCTGTGTCCAGAACTTGCTTTTGCTTTGTTCCTATCATTATTTTCTGACCACCACACATTAAGAGCTGCAAGTCACTTATTTTGATAAGAGGATTGGAAGGATGTATTTTTTGCTGAAGGTGCCTGTGAGTATTTGTTGCAGAGCTCCCTTTTGGTAAAGCAGGAGTAGATTACTCCATTGAGAAAGTAAAGGAAATCCTGGTCATTCGAGACACCCCAAGTGTTCTGGTCAGCTCTCCACAGATCCTCCAATGCCTGTTTGCCCTGTTCTACCCACTGTGTTCATTTCTTTCCCTGCCCCATTTGGATGTGTTTCACAAGGTTCAGTCCTGTGCCTCTGCTGAGAGGATCACATATTTAGAGATGTAATAGACCCATAGAATCCAAACCTCTTATTTTATAGATTTATCATCTGAAGTCCTAAGAGGTTTAGTAATTTGCAAAAAAACAAGTAGTAAATAGCAGAGCTAATAGTCAAACTCAGGACCTCTGCTTCAAATATTGAACTCTTTCCACTACACAATGATGTCTCCCTATTCTTCTCCCTCTTTTTGTATCTCCATGGAGGCAGGGTATCTAGAGCACTGTACTTAAGAGTCAGGAACAGTTTAAATCTTGCCTCAGATGTTTGCGGGATGTATGACCTTATGTTTGTGAGATGTATGACCCTGTGCAAGTCACTTAAATTAACTCATCTTCTATTCACACAACTATAATATATAGGAGGAATAATATAAAAGAGAAATAATAATAGTATCTGCTTTGGAGGATTTTTGTCTCAAATGAGATAATATGTATAAAATGCTTCGCCAACTTTAAAGGACTACATAAATACTAGCTGTTGCTGTCATCAGATTCATATGGTTTTAGTCACTATGGGTCCTAGGTAACTACTCTTTGGGCACCCTTTCTTTACATTCTATGATCATAACTAAATATTTCTAAATCTCCCACTAACTGATTCTCTTTACTATCCCAAGTTATATCACATTCCTTTCACTATCACCCAGCTTGTATTTTCCACTATGGCCAAAAAATGTTTTGCTTAAAGTTTCTACTCGAGACTCACTCACTTCTGGCTTTGAATTTTTTTGTAATGTACATCATTGCACCCACTCATGGTATACTTACTTCACTCCTTCAAAGCTCACTTCCTCAGCAAAGTCATCCCAGAATAACTGATCTTGCTAACTCCTCTCAACCTAATGATCACACACACACACACACACACACACACACACACACACACACACACCTATACATACATGTATGCATATGCAGACGTGTGTGTGTGTGCGCGCGCTAAAGTCAGCTCAGGTCAGTCCTTAAAAGCAGATTGTTAAATTTTCAGGGTGAAATTTTAATCTCAGAAATTGGCAAAGAATGATGAATTGTTTTGCTCATTGTTTAGATTTAAGAAAGTGAAGGACAAAATGTCGATAACACAGATTAAATTTAAAAGTTTTCAGCATAATTTTTTGAGAGAGCTATTGTCAAATATTTACCAGCACACCATTGTGAATATGTATGGATGCACATATACACAGAGATGTCCTTATTTATCCCTGATTATGTAGCCCATGACCCCAAACAGCCCTAGAGTCCCTGGGACCTATGGTCATGATTTAAGAGCCTTTTCATTCCTGGATCACTTCTATGGCTCCTTTTTGCCCACCCAGATAAATCTGGGAACTTCTGAAATGAATTCATGCATAAGCGATCCAGGGCCAGTTCTGCCAGCAAATCAAAGGCTACCAATATGTTAAGAAGCATAGATTATTTATTTAGAACAGAAAAACACAGGAAAGCAATAGGAAGCAATCACTGCCCACATTCCCAGTAAGTAGTATCATCCTCTCCTTGTGGTCCCCTCCCCCAACTAGTCTGAGTCTTAAAGGGCTTCAAATATTCATGTTTCTGATAAGGAAGTTTTGAGCAAAGTCTCTTGGTAGCTAGAATGGGGGAGGAGAGTATGGAAAACTTCAGTGAAGGAAGCATTTTTATCCTAGCTCAGATGGGGCTCAGTCCTTCTAACTTTTAACAGCAGGAGAGCAAGTCAATAAGAATTTATTAAGTGCAGTGGATAGAGCACCAGTCCTGAAGTAAGGAAGACCTGAGTTCAAATTCTGTCTCAGACAGACTATGTGATCCTGGGCAAGTCATTTAATACCTATTTTCCTCAGTTCTTCATCTGTAAAATGGGGGCACACTGGAGAAGGAAATGGCAAATTACTCCAGTGTCTTCTAGGAAAATTCCATGGACTTTGTCCACAGAATCACATAGAGTCAGACATAAGTGAATGGGTGAATGACAACAAAATGTGTCTGCTCTACCTGCTGCAAGTTCATTCTGTGGATGTCTGGGCAACCAGAATCTTTGCTACCACTGCTCCGTGGCCTCTGGACTCCACTACTCAGAGACTCCTCACCCTCATGGCTTTCCTATACCTTCTCATAAAAGCTTTTGTTGTTTTAGTAGTTGTTATTGTTGTTGTTGTAACTAATATCTACATAATACCTACTAAGTGCTAACCAATATTACCTCGTTTAATCTTCAAAACAACCCTGGGAGGTAGGTGCTATTATTTTCTCAAATGAGGAAACTGAGGCAAACAGAGTTAAATTACTTACCCAAGGTCATACAGATGGTAAATGTCTAAGGCCATATTTGAACTCAGGTCTTCCTGACTCCAAACCCAACATGCTATCTACTTCACCACCTAGCTGCTTTTAATGAATAGCTATGCTATCAGATCAAAGCCTGATGGGAAATGAACTAACTCCTTGCTTTCCTCCAGTGAACATTCATGCTTTTGGCAAAAGACAACATGGTACGTTATAAAGAGTGATCGATTTGCAGTAAGTAGACCTGGGTTTAAATCCTGGCTTACCATTTGTGTGACCACAGGCAAGTCTCCTGGTTTCCTCAAGGACACCAAAAGCCAGAGCTTCCTCACCTCTAAAATGAGAAAATTGAATTAAATTACAGCTAAGGTTCCTTCTACCTCGGGATCTATGTCCTTGTCCCCTGGGTAGCATAGTACTTTCTCCATCAAACATGCCTGTTATATCTGAGATATACATACATGTCTGTGTGTATGTGTGAAGGAATTGGAAGATAGTCCAAGTGTGGAGCAGTTAGATGGCTCAGTGAATAGAGCACTGGCCCTGGAGTCAGGAGGACATGAGTTCAAATCCAGCCTCAGACACAACACAAAACTAGCCATGTGACCTTGGGCAGGTCACATAACCCCAATTGCCCTGCCTTCCCCCCTCCAAAAAAAAAAAAGATAGTCCAAGTGACCCATATGTAGCATGGATTTATGGATAGATCTGGAAATGTCCCACTCAGGGAGACTCAAGTTCCATCTTTGTGGAGAAGACTTATGGCCCCTGTACTTCTTCACTTCCTTATCTCCAAGAAGGGTATTAGGCTTGGAGTTATATCTGTTATACATCAGATATTTGCAGTCTGGGAGTTTGATTCTTTGGAGGAGGGAGTATGTCAGGGTTTCATGATAAAAGATTCTTTCCCTAGTCACTCTTGGGAGGGAAGTAGTTCCATCCCAGACCTAGAGGGTAACAGCTTAATTTTACTTTAGTTCCCCTCCCAACACTTATAACACAAAAAATAATCATGTCTCCCTACACGTAGGAGGAACCACCAGACCCAACAGGTCAGGGTGGTGGTTACATATACATTATATAACCTATAATTACTTTATAATAATCTATAGGATTATTATAGGATTATATTATATTTATATATTATAGGATTATTTTAATAATACAATATGTAAATTCACATGAATCACGTGTTATATGATTTT
Organism: Gymnobelideus leadbeateri; assembly: GCA_011680675.1. Classification (NCBI taxonomy): domain Eukaryota; kingdom Metazoa; phylum Chordata; class Mammalia; order Diprotodontia; family Petauridae; genus Gymnobelideus; species Gymnobelideus leadbeateri. The sequence goes on along the minus strand of WOXC01008644.1, from coordinate 26,467 downwards.
TACATGCATACATGTATGTATATCCATATGTGTGTGTATATCCATGTGTGGAGATGTGGAGAGAAGAGAAACCTGAAAGATTTTCCATTTCCTCCGTGTGGATACACATACCAATAACACAAATTAGAACCTCCATGCTTTTCCTCCTTATATACTTCTTATATTCTCCCCATAAAGCTTCCATTGAGAATCAGCCCAACTCTCTAATGCCACCTTCTTCTTTCAGTATTTCAGTGCTACAAATGTACCCTGGAGATAGTCTATTATCCTTCATTTTCCATAGCCCAACTGGCCCACATCTTCAGTAACTCATATATATCTTTCATGAAACCCCTTTTTTTTTTGCCAGCACTTCTAGTCTATGGTTCAGAATTTTGTCAGCAAATGTTTGCCCATTCAGAAAAGTTTTATTGTTGAAGGTCCTTATTCTTAAAATCTATAAACTTAAAGTGCTTCCTCTTGATGAACAAGCAGAATTATACCCTAATTTAATGTGGTCAGTACGATCAAGCTATAACCCTCAATTAATGTCTTGGATGGAAGTAGGAAGAAGTACACACCTGGAAGAGAGGTTACCATGTCCACACATGTGCCTACACTTCATTTTAATTTTTTGCAGGGGGGAAGGTAGGGCAATTGGGGTTAAGTGACTTAAGGTCACACGGCTAGTTTTTTGTGTTAAATGTCTGAGGCTGTATTTGAACTCAGGTCCTCCTCACTCCAGGGACAGTGGTCTATTCACTGAACCACCTAGCTGCCCCTGGACTTCATTTCTGTTTACAGTTACCAGAGACCTAACAGTGGGAGAATTTCATTTTTAGTGACATTGTGGAGGTTATTTCAATGATTGTTGCCTTGTGTTTAAAGTTTCTTTGATGCATTTTTCCAATCAATGAATGATTTTTTTTAAACAAATGCTTTATTAACTTCTGGTTTACATCATTCATTTCCGCCAGATTTTGAGTTACAATTTTTTCCCCATTTTTCCCCCACCGACCACCCCAGAATAGCAGTCCCACAAGATATCCCCTCATCCAATCTGCTCTCTCCATTATCTTCTCCCATACCCCCTTCGACTTTTCCATTAGAGCAAGGTGAGTCTCTGTGCCCCAATGCCTGCACATCTTATCTCCCAATTACATGCAAAACAGTATTAATAATAGTATTTACATATATTTGAAACATTTAATTTTAAAACCTCGAATTTCAGATCCATTCCCTTCCTCCCTTATCACCCATTCCCTCTGGGAAGATAAGTAATTCAGTATGTGTTGTACATGTATAGCTATGCAAAACATTACCATAGTAGATATATTGTAAAAGGCTGCTTGTAATTCCCTCCCACCCATCCCACCCCCAACCTGGTCCATTCCCTACTTTGATCCTGTCCCTCTTCTATAGTGGGTACTTCCAACCTCCCTCCCCCCAGAATGCCCTCCCCTCCATCATCCCCCCTCTCATCCCCCTTCCCCCTACTCTGCTGCAGGTTGAGATATCCCATTTAGTATATATGTCATTCTCTCCCTGAACCAAATTCAATGAGAATATGGTTTTGCCTTTTTGCCTTCCTGTTCTACACCTCCCCTGCAGCCACTTCCCCTTGCTTCTTCTACATGAGATAGTTTACCCTACCCTGTTTCTCCCCATCTCCTCTTGCCACTTTCCTCTCTCACCTCATAATTTCACCCTTAAGTATCATCCCTTCTCAACAAATTCAACCTATGCCCTCTCTCCATGTGTAACTGTAAACATATATACACACATTCACATATGTATTCATATGCCCATATACCCTTCTTCCATTATTTTCATACTGAGAAAGGTTTCATCAGTCACAGTTATTGTTTTTCCATATAGGAATGTAAATAGGTCAACTCTGATAAGTTCCTTTTGATTTCTTTTCCCTGATTACCTTCTCAGGCATCTCTTGCTTCTTGCATCTGGATGTCAAATTTTCTATTCAACTCTGGTTTTTTCCTCAAGAATGCTTGAAAGTCCTCTATTCCACTGAATGACCATATTTTCCCCTGAAACAAAATAATCAGTTTTGCTGGGTAGGTGACCCTTGGGTTCATTCCCAGTTCTTTTGCCCTCTGGAATATCATATTCCATTCCCTTCAATCCCTCAGTGTAGAAGCTGCCAGGTCCTATGCTATTCTGATTGTGTTTCCACAATATTGAAATTGTTTCTTCCTGGCTGCTTGTAGTATTTTCTCCTTGATCTGGGGATTCTGGAATCTGGCTATAATATTCCTGGGAGTTTTCTTTTTAGGATCTTTTTCAGGAGGTGATCTGTGGATTCTTTCAACCTCTATTTTGCCCTCTGGGTCTAAAACATCAGGGCAATTTTCCTTAAGAATTTCTTGAAGGGTGATTTCTAGGTTCTTTCTTTGATCATGGCTTTCAGGTAGTCCAATAATTTTTAAATTGTCTCTCCTGGATCTATTTTCCAGGTCAGTGGTTTTCCCATGAGATATTTCACATTGCCTTCTAATCTTTCATTTGTTTGGATCTGCTTAACAGCATCTTGATTTCTCATAAAGTCATTAGCTTCCATTTGCTCCAGTCTAACTCTGAAGGAATGAATCTCCTCAGTGAACTTTTGAGATTCTTTTTCCATCTGGCAAATTCAGCTTTTTTAGGCATTCTTCTCCTCATTGCCCTTTGGGCCTCCTTTGCCATTTGAGTTAGTCTATTTTTTAAGGTGTTGTTTTCCTCAGTCAAGCTGTTGACCCTCATTTCATACTTTTCCTGCATCCTTCTCATTTCTCTTCCCAATTTTTCCTCCACTTCTCTTATTTGATTTTTAAAGTCCTTTTTAAGGTCCTCTATGGCCTGTAACATGCTCATATTTTCCTTTGGGGCTTTTGGAGCAGGATTTTTGACCTCACAGTCCTCCTCCTGTTCCAAGCATCCATCCTCTTTGCCTCCAAAATAGGAGTTTAATGTTGCATTTTTCTGTTTATTTTGTTTCCTTTGCCTAGGCATGTTGCCACTTAATTACTTGACTTCTGGGCTTGTTGCCACAGTAGGACTCTGCCACCAGACAAGGGAGCTTCCGTCCTGAATGTTGGGGTCTTCACAACTTCCATTTCTGGCAAGTTGGATGCCCACCCCAGACCTCCCCCCAAGATCACAATCCAGATCCAAGCAGGTTAAAGCAAGAGCAATTAACCCCCAAGACTGATAGCTGGATCTCCCTACATTTCACAGGCCAGGGGCTGGAGCTGCCACTGAAACTGCAAAATGGCGTGTCTCCTCAGTGGCTTCTAGCCCCCAGGGGAAGAAGCCAATGCATTCCCCAAATACTGGTCCCAAAGTCCAGAGGGCACTAACCTCTCACTTTGTCCTAGGCATGTCTGTATTGATAATTCTGGAATCACCACAGCTGCTGGTGTTCTGGGGTCCCTCCAGCTGGCTGCTGGCCCGGCCACCCTGGGGCTAAAACCGCAGCTCACACACATCTGGGCTCCGCTCTCCCAGCACTGGGCTGTCGGCTCCCAACGTGCTGTGCTGGCTGCTCCCTGCAGGGCTGCTAGGCTGTCCTCAGCGGGAGGTTAGCTTCTCTGTGTCGTTCTGTGGGTGCTGGGGCTCCAGAAGTTGTTCAGAGTACCCTTTTACATGGTTTAGAGGTGATCTGGGGGGAGAGCACCTTGGACATGCTGTTTCTACTCCTCCATCTTGGCTCCGCCCCTAATCCCCCCCAATCAATTATTTTTAAATGAATGGGAATGATCCAAAGGTTTTGATCACAAAAATTACAATGAACAAAATATTTCAGATTTAACCATCCTTGACAAAGCAGACTAACTGAAGAAACTAACTGTGTGACCCTGGGCAAGTCATTTAACCTAAGTCTTGAGTTTCTCATTTATAAAATGGTAGTCTACCTTCTTGGGCTCTTATGAAAATCAAATGAGATGATAATTGTAAAGTGCTTTGCAAATCTCAAAGCACCATGTAAATGGTAGGTATTATTATTGTTGCTATTATTATATGAGGTATAATTTGTTTGTCACTGTTCAGTGATGTCTGATTCTTCTCATCCCATTTAGGGTTTTCTTGGCATAGATGCTGGAATGATTTACCATTTCTTTCTCCAACTTATTTTATAGATGAGGAAACTGAGTCAAATAGAATTAAATGACTTGCCCAGGGTCACACAGCAAGTGTCTGAGGCCAGTTTTGAACTCAGAATGATGAGTCTTCCTGACTGCAGAGTCAACAGTCTATCCACTGAGCTACTCTACTACCTAGGCTCATTTTTAGATAATAACTCTAATAATAGTGAACTTTAAAACAAGAACTCTTTGAGATGCAACTTTTTTTATTAAGTTAGCTCCTGAGTTTTGTTATGGGTTACACTTATAAGGATGTTGTTTGAGTTCTGAGACCAATAAGCTCTTCCCCAAGACTTTAGTACTTCTTAGGTGGTCAGTTCCTATGCAGATGTACTTGACAATGCAGCTTTGGTTTCCGGCCTTGAAGCCAGCTCTCAAGAGCAACCTTTGTAATATGACTACATATGAAAGGAGTTAACTGACTTTTCCTACGACTTTCTGGCACCTAGAGAACAAAAGCATTATTACCCTGCTACTTCCATGACATGACACACTAAGATAATGATAAGAATATTTGAGCCTTTTTATCTCATTGCTCTATAAAAACCTTGTCCTAAGAATTAATAAATGGAGTTCATGGCTCTTCCTTGAACTACCCACATGGCCTGGTCATTTCTTATTCATGTCTCCAACCCACCATGCTTTATGCTGAACACTGAGCAGCCCATGGCACTCATTGTTTGGCCTAGACCAGGGGAGAGTTCATCAAAACAGCAGAATATCATTCATGAGAATGAATTGTCAACTAAAAGCATCAGTTCAGGAAACTTTGGGGGTTTTTTAAAGGTAAAACATTCAGAATTTTCAAATAAATTTATTTTTTAAATTAAAGTATCTTAAATTAATTGCTAACATTTTTCAAAAAGTGTTCATTAGTTGAAAAAAACACATGCAAAGATTTTATTTTGAATTCCTTTTTGATTGGATATTGATTTGATATTAGCAAGAAACCATTTTGACCATAATAAAATCAAAGCAATCAGTTGGCCTCTCATTCTGCTCTGTGTTGCAGTGATAGCTTTAAATCCAAGGACAGGGGAGGCTAGGTGGCGCAGTGAGTAGAGCGTTGGCCCTGGAGTCAGAAGGACCTGAGTTCGGATCCCCCCTCAGACACTTAACGCACACACAAACAAAAACCTAGCCGTGTGACCTTGGGCAAGTTACTTAACCCCAATTGCCCTAAAAAAAAAAAAAAGAATTTAGATAAATCCAAGGACAGAAAAATTAGTGAAGGACAACCTATGATCACACTGATTAGCTTTAATTCCTATACTTGTATTGTTGTGCATATATTACTTAATACTTATTTAAACATAATTTCTCAATGTGGATTTATGTTTTATTTTAATGTCAAAATGAATTCATAAAAAAGATTTAATTTGCTTACATATTAAAGAATTTAATACATATATATTAGGTGTTTATGTCCTTTTATTAATCTTCAAAGTGAAATATAGATATTTAATTATTCCACTGTAGGTTGGGAAACACTGCTTACCATATTTTTTTTTTTTTGGCATACAAAGTCACAGCCTCATAAACCCATGCAGTATCTTCCAATTGTCCTTTGAGTTACCTGTAATTAGAAATCTTCTGTGATCCTGGTGTTTTAGGGTTCAAAGCCATATAACACTACCAGGAGAATATTGTAACAACAATGCAATATTCACAACACCTATAGTGATTTTAATATCCTGGTATAGTTGTGAATCATAAAATGTAACAGGCTCTTCACATGGGGGACAGAGCCAAAGCATTTATTCAAATACCAGAAAGTCAATTCCCCAAACCAAAAAGTCAAAATCATTATAGTAGCCACTAAGTTGGTACACATAGTTAATGCACTGAACATCCACATTCCCGAGCCTTTAAAACAAAACAGGCTCCCTCAGGAAAAAAAATCCTTCTCTCCTCACTCATGATAGCTGCTCAGCCCCTGCTGCTGGCCCAGCAGTTTCTGTTCCAGCAGTTCTCAGCAGAAGCCCTTAGAAGAAGTTCTGGCTGTCTCTCAGAAGAAGCTCATGGTGCCGTTGCCACCTGTACCTTCACTGCTGCTCAGCTCCTTCCAGTTGCCACACTGGCTCCTTCCTGCCCCACCCCCTCCTGCCTCCTAAGCAAGTTCATCCCCCTGGGGGACTCACAAGCTATAGGTCTCAATACTTGACAAAAATTACAAGCTTGGAACCAAGTGCCAAGCACCCACTAGCCTCCCAACACAAGGGGCATGGAAGATCTTCAAATCTCATTATCATTACAAATATATATTTGAGAAATTGTGGCATGCTTTCAGTGATCCCAATTATATCTTTTTAGCACCCATATTTTAAAAACAATACACACTCTGTGTGTGTCAGTGGTAATTACAATTGTTTTCTGTATGTATGCCTAGGTAGGTATCATGGGTTTAGAGAAAGAAGTGACATTAGAAGTCATTTAAGTCTAACTCATTCATTATACATGAGGAGATGGAAGCACGGGAGAGTGAAAGAACTGGCCCAGGGTCACACAGGTAGTATCAAAGCTGGCATTCCAACCCAGGATCTCTGACTCCAAATCCAGTGCCATAGGATGCACCATAACACACATGGTTTGTCCCATTTTCCTCATGACTAAACAAGTTGCTTAGACTGTAAAACCCTGTAAATGAGGGGTAATATCTACCCCTTCCTTTGTCTCTCCATACAATGCCCAATCGAGTGCTCACTGTGAGCACTTTTGAAATGCATGCCTTCAAGCGTTTCAACTTTATAAAAATCTCCCAAAGGAAAGTGGCGACTCAGTGCCAAGGACAAGGAACTAAGTGTATGAAGTGAGGGAGGAGGAGGGGCTGGGTAATAGAGTTCTGACCCAGAGTCATTAATCCTAAAGCAAAGCTGCTTTCTGCACTGACCACAGCTATCAGGGCAGTAATAACTGCCAGTTAGGAATATCAACTTAACTGTGGAAGTGACTGTCTAAAAGAGGGCCCCTTTCAGAGGGAAAGAGGAAATGAAGGGAAACAGAAGAAGAAAGCGGAAAGAAAATTAAAAGGCTAAATACCACCAAAGAGATCATTTTGGAGAAAATTAATGGGGGCACACAGAAAAATTTTAAAGGAACAAAAGGAAGCAGTTCATAGTGAATGCTATATGTGTGTGTGTGTGTATGTATGTGTGTGCATGTACATACATACAAACACACACACACACACACACACACACACACACACACACATAAAACATGGGGCAGGAAGTTAGCATAATGAATAGAGTGCCAGGCCTGGAATCAGGAAGACTTAAGTTCAAGTCAGGTCTCAGACACTTACTAGCTTGGTGACCCTGGACAAGTCATTTAACCCTGTTTGCCTCAGTTTCCTCATCTATAAAATGAGCTGAAGAAGAAAATGATGAATCACTTCTGTATCTTTATCAAAAGAAAACAAAAAACAAAATGGGGTCTCGAAGATTCAGACACAACTGAAATGACCAAACAACAACATATATACACATTATTTAAATGTGTATATATGTACATATTTTCATATATAATATATTATGAATATTTTAAATATTTCATTAATTTATATTTAATATGTAATTAACATATATTTATTAATTTATATTTATATTTAAAACACCAGGATCACAGAAGATTTATAATTACAGGCAATTCAAAGGAAAATTGGAAGATAGTAGGTGGGTTTATGAGGCTGTGACTTTGTATGACAATTTATATATTTATATAAAATTATGTTTATTAATTTATATTTAATATTAAATTTATATTTATAATTATAGGTAATTTATTCAATTAATATTTTTAAACCCTTTCTTCCATTTCCTATACCACAACAACTTGCTTAATGTTTTCCAATTTTCCAAAGGGCAGCTAGGTGGCCTAGTGAAGAGTGCCAGGCCTGGAGTCAGGAAGACTCATCCTTCTGAGTTTAAATCTGACCTCAGACACTTACTAGCTGTGTGACCCTGAGCAAGTCATTTCATCCTGTTTGCCTCAGTTTTCTGATTATAAAATGAGCTGGAGAAAGAAATGGCAAACTACTCTATTATCTTTGCCAAGAAAACCCCAAATGCGGCTCCTGAAGAGTTGGACACAACTGAAAACAACTGAATAATCTCCCAAATAATAGCTGGGAGATACCTGCAGCTGGAAACTGAATGGAATTTCCTTGGTTTTAATCGAAGGATTTACACAAGTGAATGCAAATACCTTAGAGCTCAGGTTCTGTTAACGTTTCCCTAGAGGACTGGTCAATGTATGTAGTTGGAATAACAGCGTTGCAACCCTTTTTTGTCTGCTGGCATGAATAAAGACCACAGTTGTCATTTCTCCCCTTCTCACATGGGCCAACTTGATTCAGAATTCCAGCCTGACACTTGACAATTTTGCTGGGGGGCTGAGTGAGGGTGGTAGTCCTGTATTGCCTGTGGCTTTGAAAAGAAAAACATTTCAAGAGGAGAGGATTACCCAGAAATGAGCTCTCCCTTGGCCTGTTGAGACACACTCTGCCTGAACTTAAAACAGAACAAATAAATAATCATCACAACTCTTGGTGGGTTCCTCAACTCATATTCAGAATGTGTTGGTTTAAGTTAACTTTTGTTTCCTTCTCCTTTCTTCTTTCACTGTATTTCCAGAGACAATGGTCTATAGAAGTCAATTTTACAGGAAGTTGCACTGCTAATGAGAGAAAGCCTGTTTCTTTCGCTTCTGTCTCTCAATGGAGATTGATCTGTTGATGGCCACCTCACTATCCTGCTAGTGACATCACAAAGGACACAGGGTCAGGAGTAAATACCATCATGGTCTGTTGGTCAGAAATTTGTTCCAGGTGATCACAATTCTGAACCAAAATTCAAATAATCTAGATGTCAGAGGCCAATATTTTTGTACCATCTATATTAATGATGTAAAACATGTTACGAAGTAATTGCATTTTATCAGAAATTATTAAGAAGAATCCCAGAATTTCATACAGAATTTGCATAAATTTTCCTCTACTCTTTAAGGAAATACATCATTATAAATGTCTTTCTAAACACTCTCTCATTCTCTGTTTTTCAGTCATTTCAGTCATGTCAGACTCTTGGGACCCAATTTGGGATTTTCTTGGCAAAGAAACTGGAGTAGTCTGCTATTCCTTCTCCAGCTTATTTTACAGATGAGGAAACTGAGGCAAATAATGTTAAGTGATTTGCCCAAGACTGGAGAGAATACAATGCCTAGAGTCAGGTAGACCTATCTTCTTGAGTTCAAATCTGGCCTCTGACACCAGCTGTGTGATGATAGATAGATAGATAGATAGATAGATAGATAGATAGATAGATAGATAGATAGAATCATATATACACTCATATGAGGTATATGGGGTGTTTAGAGAAGTAAGGGTTATTCAGGGAGAACCTTGGACAAGTCACTTATTTTCTTTCGACTTGAATTTTCTCATCTGTAAAATGGGGAGTTTGGGTTTCAGGGGTGTGGAACCTGCAGCCTCAAGGTCACATGTGGCTCTCTAGGTCCTCAAGTGAGGCCCTTTTAATCCAAACTTCACAGAACAAATCCCCTTAATAAGAGGATTTATTCTGTAAAACTTGAACTGCACCCAAGGATCTAGAAGACTGCATGTGGCCTGGAGGACACAGGTTCCCCACCCCTGGGTTAGATGATTAATAAGGTGCCTACTTTTCAGCTCTAAATCTATGAACCTGGTTGGTATGGATTAAAGTCTTGAACATAGTTGGTGTTTGATACATGTATGATAAACTACATCGATTTGCAAGACTCGTATCACAATACCACTTAAAAGGTCTCTTGTCGTGGATAGCCCAGATACACGCCACATATGCCTTGGCCTTTTAGAATCTGAGCCTTCAACCTTTGGGTTGCAAGACTTGAATGGTCTCCATGGGTCAACTTCATCCATGAAGGTCAGCTCCAAGATAGCCCTCCCAGGATAAGCTCTTCACCACCATGCTGCTGACTAAAACCTTGACACCACCTCCCTCAACTTCTTTTCTCCTGTGATTAAAGGACTAGAGGGTGATGTACCAAACTTCTCCCAATGCCTTTGCAGACACTGGATTTTTAGGCCCACTCCATTCTGCATCTACTACTTGACATGCTTTCAACTCTATGGAACCCCCTGCTTTGCTCCTCTTCCCCTTTCCTGCCTCCTTTTGTGTCTTGTCTCTCCCCTTTAGACTATAAGCTCTTGGAGTCAGGAGGTCCTGAATTCAAATCTGGCTTCAGACACTTAACACTTACTAGCCATGTGACCTTGGGCAAGTCACTTAACCCCAATTGTCCTCCAAAAAACAAAATAATAATAATAATAGACTGTAGGCTCTCTGAGGCAGGGACTATCTTTCTTTTTATTAATTGCATCCCCAGCACTTACCACAGTGTTTGGCACATAATTGGCACTTAACATTTTTTGGATTGGATAGATATGTGAATGAGAGTATACTGTGTAAAAATGAGTTAATCTCAGAGAGGAGCCACTTTGGGAAGAGGGGACAGGTAGGAAAGAGTAGGAAAGGCGTTCTTCAGAAGGTAGGATGTAATCTGAATCCTGAAGGGAGCCATGGAAGCCAGGAGGCAGAAAGAAATGAGAAAGGAGAATATTCATAAGCAACATGATTTGACTGAATACAACCATATCACCACAAAAAGATAAATCACTAACTCATGAGCACAAAGCATATTTCTGAGGAATCACGCATAAAAAAATAAAGCTTTATTAGAAGATGGGGAAGAAACACGTAAGGAGGCTGACACAGAAAGATGGCCCAAGTATGAGAGATTGAGGGAACTGGGTAGCCAAAGGATATAGTTCAAATTAGGTGGGTTGGGGAATTGAAGAGGAAGTATCTAAAAGGGCAGCTAGGTGGCACAGTAGATGGAGTAAGATCTTAAGAAATGTAATCTTAAAGAAAGATTTTTATTGGAAATCCAATCCAATAGGCACAAATTAAATGCTACATAGAGTGCTGGGGCCTGGAGTCAGGAAGACTCATCTTCATGAGTTCAAATCTGGCCTCAGACACTTATTAGCTGTGACCCTGAGCAAGTCACTTAACCCTGTTTGCCTCAGTTTCCTCATCTGTAAAATGAGCTGAAGAAGGAAATGGCAAACCACTCCAGTGTCTTTGCCAAGAAAACCCAAATGAGGCCAATCTAAGAGTCAGACATTGAACAGCAACAGCAAAATCCAAAAGGTTAAAAGGGAAGTGACAAGATATTGAAGACAACAGTCTTACCTGTAAGCAGCTCTTGTTGAGAGGGGTTAGCTGGGAACTGTTGGGGCTGAGATGTCATTACAAAAGAGTGGAAGAGTTCCCAGTGGAGTTCTGTCTTGATATAGAAAGTTCAGCCTGCCTATCAGAGGAGTGGTGAATTTCCTACCTAGATTTTGATATAGTTAACTGACTTCCTCAAAATGGCTACACTTGGGTCACAGATCCAACCCAAAGGAGGTACCATAACCTTTCAACAAAGTGGATATTTGTTTTGGTGCCTCCATCCCAACACAATTATGCCATTAGGTGGACTAGGCTGACTCATATGCACATGCCTTACCCAGAGGGCAGCACTAGCTATGTTCCTGCATGCTAAATGATGTTCTGATGGGTCATTCCATTCTTTGATGTTGGTAAGTTACATTGACTAGCACACACTCAGTGACTTCAGGAGTGGCAGAGAAGCAATCACAGCAGCCACACTTTGGTTGTGCCAAGGCCAGCAAGAATAACTGGATTCCTGTAATGGAACTGGTTAGCAGTAGAATAAAAAATTAGTTATTATAACAGATGATTATTTAAATGGTGTAATTACAAAAAAAAAAATCAACCACAGAGTGACTCGACACACACAGAAATAGCTGGGAAATTATTGGGAAATTCTCAGCTTTTGTACTGTAGGAGGAAAACTGTTTTTCTCTCTTATTTTGATTGGTGGGCAGGAAGATCAACCCTATTGAGCTTTGCAGCTGTAGCATTATTATAATTAGTCAGGTAATCAGTATCCATGATCAACAAGATGTCAAAAACAAGATAGTCAAAGGAGAGCAAAGAACTTGGCTGAGTTTCTCTAAAGCACAATCACAGAACTTCAAACCCAGCCAGGCCCTTCAGCCTGAGGGCAGCTCCTCCCAATATTAATAAGCAAGAACCGGAGAGATGGGCCAGCCATCTTTCAAAGACTGCAGTGGTGTTATAATGTTTTTTAGCAACATCTATGAAAACATTTTAAAATCCTATTTTAAACTAATAACAGAGTTGCTAGGGGAAGTGAGTGGGACCTAAGAGGAAAGCAGGTAACTGCTGGGTAGAACATGGCTTAAATAAATGATGGGGTATAATGCAGAAATAAAGAAAAAAAAAGTCATCGAAAAGCTAACAAGTCTGCTAAACCAGCCCATACATAGACTTTACTTAGATCGGTCTGTGGTCTCATTGTTACGAGTATTTTTCTGCTAGTGAATTTCATGAAAATTTTCTGCATCTTTCTATAAATCCTCCATAGGGTATATCCCCCAGTGTATTAGGGACTTATCAGGGCATCATTTGGGCTCTCCATCCACTACCTTGTTGGTCAAGTGTCATAGTGGCTGTGTTAGTGGCTTAACCCTTTCTTAACCCAAAGCAATGAAATGGGAATTGCAGACATCATGTCAAACTGAGGAGCAAAATATTTATAATGCTGATGATAATAAATAACATTCATTTATATAACACTTTAAGGTTTGTAAAGTGTTTCACACGTGTATAATCTCATTCGATTCTCACGACAACCCTGGGTGGTAGCTGCTATTATCATCTACATTTTACAGCTGAGGAAACTGAGGTTGTCAAAAGCTAAGTGGCTTGCCCTGGCTCACACAGTAAGTATCTGAGGCATGATTTGAACTTGGTTCTTGTTAACGCCCAGTCTAACACTCTTTCCACTGGGTCACAAATTGCCTCTTAAGATATTTTTTATTTGTGTTTTGGATTCACTTATATTTTTGAAGAGTATTTTTGAACACTGTCAAATCACACTTCAAATGAAGTCTCCAACACACAGGGCTTCCCATCCCCAACACACACATCTTCCGATCCTTATGTGAGGGGCAAAGTCACTCACACCCTTTACGAAGTGAAGAGCGAACTGTGATTTATGTGATTTTTGGCTGAGAAGAAAACAGTGTAATGTATAACCTATATCAGATTGCCATCTTGGGGAGAGGGCAGGCAAGGAAGGAAGGAAAATTTGGAACTCAAAATCTTTCAGAAAATGAATGTCGGAAATTGTCTTTACATGTAATTAGAAAAAAATAAAATGCCATTAAATTTTTTAAATAGAAAAACAAGATAATTTTTTAAAATCATGTACAGAGCAGTTTTTTGTGGCATATCCCCTCTCAGACACTCTTCTGGAGGGTTCTGATGGGAAAAGGGAGCAGAGGGAAGGGTCAGGTACAGCTGTGCATTGTTGCAAATAGAGAAAGGACACACCTACCCTGTACATTCCTAAGAGGAATGTCCAAGCCCTGGGTTTGACCCTTCCTTCTCCCAGTCTACCCTGTTACTTAACCTCAACCCAAGTAGTAGCAAAGGTATCTATTAAGTGATGTTACTAAAGTGATTTTCATGATGAGCAGAAAATGGTTTGTTTGGTTTTTATTTGTCCTATACTAAAAGTTGATTGGGCAACAATTTTTCATGCTCTTAGGCTTGCAGACTTAAGGATGCTACCTTATCTTTGTGGATATTCTCATCAATGTGTCTAATACACTCCATCCATGTCTTCCATCTTGTGCAAATCTTCTCCCTCCTTTGAATTCTCCGCAGCAGGTCCACCCAATCTGTAGGAGTCTTTTTGCTCTATCTCTAGATATTTAATCGACATCAAAAGAACACACAGACGATCCATGAGTCATCCTTCCATCTCTGTGAATTTAAGAAAGTCAACATTGGAGCAGTCCTAGAAGTCAGTGTTGGGTAGACTGCAGAAATACACACCCAATTTTGGGGGTACTTGTGGGAAAAGACCATGATGGCAGTGGGAAACGGGGCCATAATCACAGAGGATGTGGAGACAAGCACCACATTAATATACTGTTGGTGTTACTCTAAACATTCCAGAAAACAATTTGAAATTATGTCTTTAAAAAAAAACAGACTAAATGTCCATACCTTTTGACACAGAGGTTGCATGTACCTCTGATCTCAAAGGTCTCATAGACTTGAAAAAAATGCACAGCAGCCCTTTTTTGCAGCAGCAAAGAACTGAAAACAAAGTATATGTTCACTAGGGAGCTGCTAAACAAATTGTGATATATAATGGAATAGTACTGTGCCATAAAAATTATGAATATGAAGAATTCAGAGAACCGTGGAAGATTGTCTATGAACTAATGGAAAGTAAAGTAAGAACCAGGAAAACATTATATACACTGATCACAAGGTAAATGGAATGAATGGATGAATGGATAAATGAATAAAAAACAAAATTGATATGCATGGTTTTATGGAAATGTGTTTTATATGACTTTGTATGTATAACTGATATCATATCGCTTGCCTCTCAAGGGCTGGGAGAGGGGCAGGAGGGAGGGAAAGAATTTGGAACTCAAAATGTTAAAAAAAAATAATATTTTAAAATGTACATGTAATTGGGAAATATTTAACAAAATAAATAAAATATATATTTTTAAATTGTGTTTATTATATGCCAGGCATCCTGTTAAGCACTAGGGGTACAATTTTTTTTTTAAAAGACCAACCCAGCCCTCAAGGAACTTAAATTCCAACAAGGAAAGATTAATATATGTAAGCAAGAGGTTATCAAGGGAGAGAGTTTTGTTATGACCAAGGTGAAAAATGATTTAGGGGAGGGGGCATATGATATGCAGATGGTAGCAGGCAGATGGTAAAATAGCCTGGGTGTATCACTGGAAGGCTGGGTGGGATGTGAAGATAAAGCATGGTCTTAGGGAGAAGACAGGAGAGGAGAATGAAGAGGATGGAGGACTGAGAAGGGGAAGGGAGGAAAGGAAAGGAGAGAGAAACTGAACACTGTGCATTTATAATTACCACCCATGGCCCTGAAGAAAAGATGAGAAAATACCTCCCCTCCCCTCTTAGCAAAGATGTCAGGACTATGGATGTGGAACATTGCATATGCTATCAGACTTAGCTGAGGTGTTTTTTTGAACTGACTTTACTTTTTCATTCTCTATTATGGCTCTGGATAGAGGAGAAGGAAAGGATGCATTTGGAAATAAAGGTGATATGAAAACAAAAACTATACATTTTTTCTTTTTTAAATATTTATTTATTTTTAGTTTTCAACATTCACTTCCATAAAATTTCAAGTTTTAAATTTTTCCCCTTCCTTCTCCTCCCCTCCCTCTCCAAGATGGTGTGCAGTCTGATAGAGGTCATACATGTAGAATCATATTAAATATATTTCCACATCAGTTATGTTATCAATTTTTAAAATAAGAAAGTCTGGACCAATTTAAACTGAACGAATATCAGAGATTGAATTGTATTCATTATTTTTGCTTTGAATAATGAGCAAAGGTTTCATTAGATAGGTGATACTACCTCAGAGGTCAGTGAGTCAACCTAATGGCCAATAGTACAGAGAGGTGGCTTAAAAGAGTAGAAAGAGCACTGGTTCTGAGGTCTTCTCCCAGCTCTGCCGCTTATTAGCTCTGGGACCTAGGGCAAGTCACTTAACCGCTTTGGGCCTCACTTTCTCATCTACAAAATGAGGGTTGGACTTTATAACCTCTAGGGTATCTTCTAACTCGAAATCCCTAATCTTAATGTCTAGAACATATACGTATTAGTATCTTTCAAAGGTATGTAAATGCTATTGTGAATAATTAATAAATAATAAATGAGATATTTTAAAGTGTTAAAAATAATAAATAAATAAAATATTTAAAAGTATTACTGAATTCATAATAGCTTTTCATCATTACGTTATTTTCCCAATTAATATATTTTGCTGTTCAGTCATTTTTTAGTCTTATTCTATTCTTCATAACCCCATTTGGGTTTTTCTTGGCACAGAAACTGGAATGGTTCCTTGTTTCCTTCTCCTATATATTTTTACTCATGACATTTTTATAAGGGAAGTAGAAATTGTCACAGTGTTTTGATATTAAAAAGAGTCCCTCATACTCCAAGGACCATTGGTCTTGATGATCCCAATATAACTCATATTTCATCACTTTGCCAAAAGAAAAAAAATAACCTCCTTAAGGCATAGATACAGTCAACCCCTGCTCAAATGCCTTAGTCCTAGTGAATTGATAATTAATTTATGAAATGATGAAATGGGGGCAGGCACACCCAGCGTTTTGGGAAAAGACCATGATGGCAGTAGGAAAGACTTGTGAGAAAAGACTATGATGGCAGTGGGAAATGGGGCCATAATCACTCTTTAATAACCACAGGCGTGGAGACAAACACCACAAAAAAGGCATACAAGCAACTAAAGGGGTACAGAGGCAGGTGGGGGAAGGAATGGCAGTGAATGAAGGCAGGCAGCTTGAGGAAGAGGATAAGGAGAGGAAGAGGCAGACAGTATTGCTCAAGTAACCACTGGTTAGAGTTGGAAGAACTTGGCATTATGGACCCTATGGAAATGGAGTGCTGGGGGAGGGGGGAGGTTTAAGCAGGTGTTTGAGGTCTCATTTTTATAGGAGTTTGGGGGAGAACAGGCTCACTCAGGGGTAGGGAACCTGCAGCCTCAAGGCCACATATGGCCCTCTAGTTCTCAAGTGCAGCCCTTTGACCAAATCCAAACTTCACAGAACGAATCCCCTTGAAAGGATTTGTTCTGTAAAACTTGCTCCCGTGAACCCAAAAGGCTCCAAGTGGCTTCGAGGCTGCAGTTTCCCCACCACAAGACTAACTCTTATCTGTGTCACCTTAAGGTTAGTTTATTAACAAATTCACATCATTTCAAAGTTGTCAGTAAAAATTTAAAGTTTGGGGCGGCTAGGTGGCGCAGTGAGTAAGAGCGCCAGCCTCGGAGTTGGGATGACCCGAGATCAAATCCGGCCTCAGAAAATGAGCACCCACGAATAAATTATGACTAGCCGTGTAACCTTGAGCAAGTTACTTAACCCCAATTGCTTTAAAAAAAAAAAATTTAAAGTTTATGTATCCATATCATCTCAAAATTATCAGCATCATTTGGTGATCTGATGGTCTTTACTGGGGAGGTCTAGATTTTGTCTAAGATTTACATATCATAGGACCAAAAGGCCCAGAAAGCACAGCCTAGATGGCTTCCTCTGATTCAGAAAATATAACCAGGAGGTGATTTTGGAGTTAATATATGATAATTTGTAAATTTGTACATAATTTCTAAAATATGATCCTTTGATCTTTAGGATGGTTTATACATGACTTCCTGGTTCCCCTTTGCAATCTTATTTCCTGCCATTGCCCCTTTATCTGGTTACTTATAAATTTACTGTATTGATTGTATAACATGGGTGGCAGTGGTCAGGGGGGCCAGAACAAGATACAATTTTAAGGGGTGGCTAGGTGGTTCCAGAGCATTAGCCCTGGAATCATGGTACTGACTTCAAATCCAGCCTCAGACACTTAATACTTACTTACTAGTCGTGTGACCTTGGGCAAGTCACTTAACCTCAACTGCCCTACCTTCCCCCCTTAAAAAAAATATAGATACAATTTTAATTCACCTAGAATCTCAGAACTGGAAAGAAATTCAGAGGCAATATTTGAACAGGAATCTCTGAGTGGTCATTCATCCAGTCTTCCCTTGAAGACATCCAGTAGAAAGAGAATTTATGATCTTCTAATGCATCCCACTCCAATTTAGGATAGCTTTTATGTGGGGGAAATTTTTCCATGTAAATTTGCAATAAGGTTATTTTTTCTGCCCTTTGGGGTGAAGCAAAACAAATCTAACCCTTCTGGCAAATGATGGATTTTCAAGTGCTTGAAGAGAATGCCCTCTTCTCTAGGCCAAAGCTACCTATCTCCTATAACACGGTCTCTTATCCCTTCATTAACCTTCCTGAAATTCCAGTGTCTCACCGTTATTTACTAAATAATGCTTGAAACTGCTCAGCCTTCATTTCCAGGGTTTACTACTCCTTGGCAGGTAGTCTGACCATCGCCCCCACAAAATAAGCATGGTTATAATGTTTTGTACCTGATCTGCTTGTACACCCTCAAGTCTTTGTGCACGATGTCTCTCCTTCTCCCTGGAAAACTGCAATGGTCTCATTCAATAGTTCTACCTTATGAAATCCCTCCGGTTCCTTCAAGGTCCAATCAGGACGTCATCTGCTCCACGAAGTATACCCTGATTCCCCAAGAAAGAAATGCTACAAAACTCTAATATCTCTCTGTTTGGACAGGCACTTTTCATAGCTTGCATTATAGTTATGCATATCCATATTTGTTTTATCTACACACCCCCACCCACCAATTAAGTTATTATTGTTTTTATTGTTACTGTCCAGTTGTTTTCAGTCTTGTCCAAATCTCTCCCATTTGGGGTTTTCTTGGCAGATACTAGAGTGTTTTGCTATTTCCTTCTCCAACTCACTTTACATATGAGGAAACTAAGGAACAAACAGGGTTAAATGACTTACCCAGGGTCACACAGCTAGTAAGTGTCTGAGGTCAAATTTGAAGTCAGAAAGATGAGTCTTTCTGACTCCATGCCTAGCGCTCTATCCACTCTGCCACCTAGCTACCCCAACTGTCTTGTTCCATCCCTGAAGCACTATAGTAATTATTACTGCATATGATAATTATTTAATGAATGCTGAACTGAGCTGAATCTCTAAGATCCCTTCCAATTAAAACAATTATTGACATAGATGAATGATTATTTATCAAAGAATCATTGGAAGAAGGGTGTTGACCTTGAAATCAAAAGAGACTTGGGTTTGAATCTTGTTTCTAATATTTATTGACTATGGGATAGCCCTGTGATTTAATCTCTCTAAGCCTCAGTTTTCTCACCTATAAAATGTGTATAATAATACTTTCACTGCCTAACATACAAGTAGATAAAGAAAGTTATTTATAAATTTGTAAAGTGTTATTAAAATGCAAGCTATTATTATGACCTAAGATGGCTTACTTGTAGGTTTCATTGAGGAACTTCAGAACAGGAAACTTAAGCATATATTGAGTAGAAGAAAAGTCAATTCTGCACAGCATGGACACAAAGATTCTTTATCTTTAGAGGTCAATTTGGTCGACTAAGGATAGTTGCCCTGAGAGTGAACAGGCTTTTTTTTTAATCTTAGCATTACTATAGACCTTGTATCTCATGGATAACAACAAAATTCTCTAGGAAACTTTCCTCCCAAAGTTGAAAACATACTGCTTGATTAATAATAATAATAATAGACATGCATATAGGACTTTAAGGTTTGCAATGTACTTTATATAAATTAGTTCATTTGATGCTTACAAGAACCCTATAAGGCAGATATTATCCTTATTTTATAGATAAAAAAATCCAGGCTCAGAGACATTAAATTATTTGTCCATGGTTAGATAGCACAGGGTCGTGGATGAAAAGATGCCCTCATGTTTAATAAGGCCTGAGTTCAAGTCTCACCTGTGGCACACACTAAATGTGTGACCCTGAATATGTCACTGAGCCATTCAGTGCCCCCAGGCTACTCTATAAGACTATAAGTTACAGAGAAGATACTGATCTGCATTGGTGAAGGGAATGTCCTCACCTGGGATTTCCCTCTACCTATGAAATTACAGATATAGTCCATCCCACTACATAGTTAGTAAATATTAAAGATGAAAATACTTCCAACCCAGTGGTCTCCAAGCACTCTTGAACACACATGTCTATCAACAAAACAGTTTTGAGCACATGATCCATATATATGTATGTATGTATGCATGTATATATACACATATATACACACATTTATAAATTATATACGTCTACTACAGTACTAATAAATGTACATAGCATAAATTATAAAGAGATTAAAATGAAGATAAGAGGAATGAATGAAAAGGCATTTATTCGTGCTCTGGGCAAAAGGGAGAGAGTGGGTTGAAGATATTTCAGCTGCAAATCAGAGGAAAAAATCCATGCTCCTCTGGGTGTAGAGGCAAAGCAGATGCCAACACATGTTGTTTAATGTTATTCCCACTGATAAAACCATATCTATTTCTGATGTTGAGCCATTTGGCAATGCCAAGGTCTTTGATGGTGAGAACTTTCTTTTCTGGATCTTCAGTAGCTGTGGCTATTGAGAAGGCTATTATTCCTCATAAGAGATGACACCCCAGGTAATGACTGCTAGGGTAGGGAGAGGGATCTGGAGGGTGATGCCATTCTGCCCTTCCAGGGGCTCTGGAACTCAGGGTCCTGGGCTGCTTCCATTGTGATCTGAGTGGTAGAGATTGAAATGGGGGCAGTAATTTGATTCACTCAGTACATACCACCTCCTGTCTCTTCCCTTGCTGCTTCATCTAAGTTGATTTGCCAACCCTGTTGCTGGCAGTTGGTTGGCAGTTCATGGAGAATGGCTGGCACCACAGAGATTGCTCCTTTGGACAGAGGCTATGGGGACTGGGCTAGAAGAAGGGTCTGGGTAGCACTGCTATTACAAGGGCTCTTGGGCTTACTCTATCATCAATGGCAGTTAATCCATGCTCCACAGGGGTTACTTCTCTCAGTGTTGACTACAGGGGCCAGAGTTGAAGCAGGTCCCTGCTATTTCAGAGGCTGTTATGCTCAGGCTCCTGGGGCTGTCTCCATCATGGTCTAAGGGAGGGAAGTGACAAAAGTGGTAGCAAGGATTTGACATTTCAAAAATATTATTTTATTTATCAATGGTACGAAAAACTTTTGTTCTCACTAAAAACAGTATTATTCCTAATGATATTTTAGTGAGAACTTTCTGAGAAAGTGCAATCGAATAGGCTTTGTTATTTTTGGAAGTTGTAGCTTAACACTCTGTGACACAATGATTCAAAGG
Organism: Gymnobelideus leadbeateri; assembly: GCA_011680675.1. Lineage (NCBI taxonomy): Eukaryota > Metazoa > Chordata > Mammalia > Diprotodontia > Petauridae > Gymnobelideus > Gymnobelideus leadbeateri. Next base: position 5,338 of record WOXC01008644.1, on the reverse strand, counting down.
CCTGATTCTAAGTTCAGTTTATTTCCATACTGGGTTTCAATAGTTGTCATAGCTGAAAAAGATGCTTACTTTGCAAAAGTAGGTTAATACAAATCAAAGAACTATATCATAGACTGCACTTAGTAAATCATGATGCCCGTTTTTCAATCCCATCCACCAATTATGCAAAAGTTTTGGTTGAGATTCAGCTTGAACATCCATCTTCCTTGATGTCAGTCATCAGTTGTGCTTACAAATCATTCATAAAGCATTGCACTTTATCTGCATATTTATTTTTATGTTATTTATTGCTGCGTATTTATTTTTTAACAAATATTCTCAAAACTCACCAAAATGTTTTGCTTGGAACATTGGCAAACAAATTAGAAAATTCTGTTTCCAAGTTTTTTACATGTACAAATATGAATTTTTACAGATGGTTCACATCATTTTCAGCAACCCAGAAAGGAAAGGGTAAGTATTCAGAAGGAAGGGACAGTCAATAGCATCAAATATTACAGAAAGGTAAGGATAGATAAGAACTTTTAAAAGAGCATGACATTTGTCAATTATGAAATCATTTGTTGACAAACCACAGCTCTAGAGAACTCATGAAGACATCGTGCTATCTGCCTCCAGATGGACAGCTGATGGTCTCAGAGTAGAGATCAAAGCATATTTTCTTCTTTTTTTCTCCTCCTTTATTTCTTTCTTTTTGAAATATGGTTAATAGGGGCAGGTAGGTAGCATAGTGAATAGAGCACTGGTCCTGGAGTCAGGAAAACCTGAGTTCAAACACTCAGACACTTGACACTTACTAGCTGTGTGACCTTGAGCAAGTCACTTAACCCCAATTGCCCTGCCTTCCCCCTTCCAAAAAAAAAAAAAAAGAAACTGATTTTTTGGGGCAGCTAGGTGGCGCAGTGAGTAGAGCATTGGCCCTGGAGTCAGAAGGACCTGAGTTCAGATCCGGCCTCAGACACTTAACGCATACGCAAACAAAAACCTAGCCGTGTGACCTTGGGCAAGTTACTTAACCCCAATTGCCCTCCAAAAAGCAAAAAAAAAAAAAAAAAGAAAGAAAGAAAATGGAAAAGGGGGTGGGCGTGTATCTTACTCACTAGCCACTCTTCTGGTGTGCAAAGCCTGCTCCACTGAGGACCATCTGCCCCTTCCATGAGGTGATCTAGGGGCCAGGGTGTGGGTACGCTAACAGAAAGAAGAGTTTTCAAAGGCACCTACATAACTTCTACAGTTCTACTTTGAAAGACCAAAAACAGAGCACAGAAGACTGGGAGAAATGGGGAGTTTGCATGGCCTTGGGAAGTGTTGAGGTGTTGATTGATAATGGTGGACAGGACAATGTAGTTGGGTTGGAGACAGTCCCTGCAACTAGGATTACTTGGAGAAAGTGGGATGCAACCCATCTTTCCATCCTTTAATTGCTTACCCCTGGGTCCCAGGAGGTGCTTGGCCTCTACTTTGGAGGCCATTGCTCTACACCCTTCCTGGGGCTTGTTGATCTTAGCCTAGATCTTTGGCAGCATGGAACTGGACATGGCAAGGTTGAGTGCATTGATTTGATCTCATCAGCTCTGGCTCCTATATATTTGTCCTCTTTCTGTAGTGGGAGATGGAGTCAGTTTCCTGGGAAAGAAACACTGCTGAGGCAGACATGAGGAAAAGGCTCAAGGAACCTGAGATTGGGCTAAAACCTGGAAGAAGCCCTCTCTTCTCACGGAAAATCCAGCAGATTGTGCAATTCCTTTCAAAGACTGAAGTACCTTGGAAAAAGCAGCTGGGAGTCATACCATGCCAGAAACTAGCCATACTGCTGACAGCTGACTGCACTTATCTCCTATGAAATCATGTCCATATATTTTTCAAGAAGTCAGTGAAAACATTTTCCAAATGACTTTTTTTCCCCTCTCTCGGTTTTAAATGATGATTTGGAGACATCATTCTAGGCTGAAAGTGATCCTAGGGACAAGTGCCATTGTGTTTTATATTCTAGGCCTCTATTTTGTTTGCAATTTGAATAAGCCCTTCAGGCCTTTTTTTGTATTAAAATCTGAAAGCTCTTAGGTTATGCTTGGCTGGCTACCCATCAGCTTCCTATGTGAGGACATGTAGCTACTCTGAGCTAATAGGCTAGGCCCCAGAGTCCAGCTCTACGGGGCTTCCTTAAAAGACATCCGAACCTCTGCTTGGAGGGCTTCCAATCAGTCCAGTGGGTTTCACGAAGAACCACATTTGCAGGAGATTCTGGGGAGCAGATGGGAACAATGATTCCCACATGGTTCTGGAATGCAGGCAAATTCTTCAGTTCTGGGTAAGGATGTGTGGCTTCTAAAGGGCTTTGGAGACAAAAGTCAGACAAATGAATTGCCTTACCAATTAGCCCAGGAGTGGGCTATAGGCGCTCCACTCTTAAGATAGCATCTTAGAAAGAGAAAAAGGATCAGGGTTTGAATTGGTGAGGAGCAAAAAAAAGAGGAAAGAGGTAGATAGAGATACTAGGTCAGAAATGATGGTATAAAAGCTTCATTATACTTTATACTCACTTAAACTTCCGTTCTCCTCCTCCTCCTCAGCCCTCTCCAGAAAGATATCTGAAGGCATTACAAAGGAAATAGCACTCTAATACAAAGAATACAGTAATGCTTTCATATCATCCAAATGAAAACATATCTGAAAGACTGTTTATTTTCACAAGGAAAATACATCAAGAACAGATGTTCCACCAGAAGAGGGGGGGAAAAAGCCTGTATTTTTCTTTATTTAGAAAGATCCTGTCTTTATAAATTTAGAAGCTTGGGACCTAATTCATTTTAAAATGGATTCTTTTAATAAGAAAGCATATGTAGGACAAGGTTTCTAAGCTCTACTAAACAATGGGTTATAGATGTGCTACCCTAAACAGAATCAACTGCCTAAGACAATCCACATTCTTACAAAGGGTTACAAAGGGAGAGACAACATGCCTTCAACATGTATGCTTTCCTAAGCAGCAGACGATGGTCTTCAAAAAATGAAGCACAGCCTTTTCTCCAATTCCTGACCCTTCGGCCATTGCTGCCAAGGCATAAAAGTTCAGTCTAAATTTAGCAACTGCAAATTGGCATTCCTAAAATGATACCTTCCCTACATTATGCATGGCTAGCTAGCGTTTTTTCTTCTTCTTCTTTTTTGTAGGGTTGGGGGGAAGACATGGAGGGAGAGAAAGAGGGAGAGAGAGAAGGAAAAACTTTCAGCAACATCCTTCACTCCCACCTTTGTGATAGCAGTTATGGAAGCAGATAGAAGCTAGCTAATAGCCAATGAAGAAGCAGGATCTTTCACTCCCTTAGGTTCTTTGGTTCTTTTCCCACCCTTCCATACACACACACACAATCACATACACAAAAGCACACATATACACACATACATACATCCTCCTTATCCCTACCAGCGTCTCATCACAATCCCCATTATTCCTTGAGATGAAAATCCCTTAGGAGACCAGGATATAAATGGCAAGATTTAATCCAATCCAAACCCAAAAAGCATTTACTAAAGATCTGCTAAGTGCTAGGCACTTTGCAAAATGCTAGGGATATTAAGACCCAAAGAGACAAAAAAAAAAAGTCTGCCTTTGCAGAATATCATTTAATTGGCATGGTTTTCAGTTGTGTAGCCCATTTTTGTCTAAATATGAATTCTTTCCTTCTTTTGACAGTTGAGAGGTAGCTGTGATGGAGTAGGAAGAGCACTAGATTTGGGGTCAGAATTTGAGCAAGTCTTTTCTTGTCTTTGAGCCTCAGTTTCCTCATAGGAAAAATGGGGATAATAATACCTACCTTGTTATGAGCACCCAACGAGATAGAGTGCTTCCTAAATCCAACTGCTGCTACAGAAATATACATTTTAAAAATCTCAACCTTGAGGTTGGAGTCCTGCCACGTGGCATAGTAGAAAGAGTGCTAGAATTGGAGTCAGGAAAGACTGGGGTTCAAATTCTGACTTTTGATGCTTACCAACTGTGTAAACATAGGCAAGTGGCTTAATTTTGCTGAGCCTCAGTTTCCTCACTTGCAAAAATGGAGATAATTATAGCAGTAGAGTCAATTTCACAGGGTTGTTGTGAAATTCAAATGGCAGGATGGGTGTGTAAAGGGTTTATTAACCATAAAGCACCATAAAAATGTCAATTATTGGGGCGGCTAGGTGGAGCAGTAAATAGAGTACCAGCCCTGGAGTCAGGAGGATCTGAGTTCAAATCCAGCCTCAGACATTTAACATTTTACTAGCTGTGTGACCTTGGACAAGTCACTTAACCCCAATTGCCCTGCCTTCCCCCTCCAAAAAAAAAAAGGAAAAAAATGTCAATTATTCTCTTTAGCTGGAGGAGATGGGATCAGCTCTAGTGCAAGGAGATACAGAGAGGTATTTGGCCGTTGAACCCTCCAGACAGAGCCAGAGTACTATGCTGGAGTCTGAGGACTCCATAGGAGAGATTCTAGATGCCAAGTTATTGAAGAACACTCTCCAGAGAGGCATCCCAGATAGCAGCTTCCTTCTGAGCACCTCTGAGATAGAAGGTCAGGGCTGTGCCAAGGTCATTAGGTAGTTAATGAACTTGCATAATTTTCTTTAAGCTAAAAGTTAGCTGTGTTTGTGCTTTGATTCCATTTTCAGAAAGCTAATTTCTTCCTTTTTCTTCCTTCAATATTCCCGTTTGAAAGAACAGTGGTGAGGCTGGAGCTCCAGAGTTCTGAACTGCAATGGGTTAAGCCTGTGAAACCTTTACCATTAATTGGAAATGGGTGGATTACCCACGAATTTAGACTTACTTAGGTTGCCTAAGGAGGAGCAGAATCAGAAAAGAAAGTACTTTGGGGTTTTTAAAAAAACTATCACTTTTCAGCCACTGCCCTTAAAAGTTTTAAGTGCAATCTAATCAATTCGACTAGCAATTGTTAAACATTTACCACATAAACAAAGCCCAGTGCTAGGGACTAGAGATTAAAGAAAACAAACAAACAAAAAAAATCCCTAACCTCCGGGACTTTATAATATGCTTGCTGGATACACCTCATCAAAAGATAAATTAATAAAGGATAATTTGAGGAGAGGGGCAGCTAGGTGGTGCCGTAGATAGGGCACCACCCTGGAGTATGGAAGACCTAAGTTCAAATCCAGATGCAGACATTTATTAGCTGTTGTAACCCTGGGCAAGTCACTTAACTGTTTGCCTCACTTTCCTCATCTGTAAAATGAGCTGGAGGAAGAAATGGCAAGCCAATCCAGAATCTTTGTCAAGAAAACCCCAGCTGGGATCACAGAGAATCAGACATTGATGAGGTAACAGGCTCTGGGA